>KI628654.1:0-104731 GCA_000503235.1 Sclerotinia borealis F-4128 | reverse complement strand
GGAAAATGAAAAGGGAAAGTGTAGGAAAAAGAGAAGACAAAAATACATACATCCCTCACACCCCCTTTAACCGCCCCTACAAAATCCCTAAACCCATGAACCTCCTCATCCATCGCACTCACCTCCTTCTCCATCTCCATCACCTTACTCGCCTTCACAACCCTCGCCACCCAATCCAACAACTCCTGATCCATCACCGCCGGCAACCTCACATGGGCCCCCATCCTCACCTTACACGAATCCTCGCTCTCTCTATCCGCATCCCCATCCCCATCCCTCCCCCCTTCCACTTTCCCCGGCACCAAATGATCATGATGCGGCAGCAAAAAACTCGGCACCTCAAACGTAGCATCCACCCCCCCAACCCTAACCACCTGCTTCAACTCCACATCGCTCGGCACCGCCCTATAAACCATAACATCGCCGGTCCCGAACGAACAACGTATATCATATGTGGACAGGAAGGGGACGTGCGCAAAACCGTTGATAGAACTTAGCTCGAGCACGAAATTGGCGGGCAGGAGCCAGGTGTTGATGCGGTGTTGGATTTTGGAAGTTGTGTTTTCGTTTTCGTTTTCGGGGGAGGGGGAGGGGGAGAGGTGGATGTGGATGTGGATGTGGAGGAGACAGGGGAGACAGGGGGGGTATGTATGTTATTTTTGAAAAGTTTGGCAGAAAGTACTTCCTGGATCCATTTTCCAGATCCAGTAGCTGTCAAAGAGGATATCTTAACAGGATGCAAATAAGCAATAGGAAGCAACAGCAAACGAAGCAGCATAGGCAACCGATGCAAAAAAGCGCGAACATGCGACGGCAATAGCTTTTGCAGTGTAGTAACTTTGATAGATCGAGAAGGCGGATGCGTAATAGACGGTTGCCGATGAAGCTGCGAGCAGATGGCTGCTCGCATATCATTGTCGATGTATTTGTTGACGGCTTCGCGAGTATCGGTGCCTGGGGCTTTTTTTCCATGCCCGTTTTGTATGAGTCGTTGCACTTCTTGCCGGCAGATTTGGATGCTGTTGGTGGATTGGATGTGCTGGAGCGTTTGCTGGTATTGTTTGTTGGCGGCGGAGGTGTTGTCCGGTGTGATGGTTTGTATGGTTTCGATGCCTTGTTTTATGTTTGTGTCTTTGGGGGCGTGTCCGTGGGTTATTTCTTCTTGTACTGTCGGACTCTCCTTTCTGTCTTCTTTCAATTTATCATGTCCATTTGGATTGTTCGCATTCCCAAACTTATACTCATACTCATACTCATACTCATTCCCCTTGACCGCCCTCAACATCTTCGAATTGACTTCCCACACCTCATCTACTTTCTTCTCCCCATCCACATTACCCTTCCCACTACCAACCTCCTCTTCTGCATCCTTAAAACTTAATTCCCCCTCCCCACCCTTAATACACGCAAAACAATCCCCCACCTCAATGCCCCTCCCCAACCTAACCAAAACCTCCTCACACACAATCCCCACCTCAATTTCCTTCCTCTCTCCCTCTCCCTCCTTCCCCTCCCCCTCCCCCATAACCAACTTCAACCCCACCTCCACCCCATGAACCCTAACACTCATCTCACTCAACCTAACCGTCACCCCTCGAACCACCATCAATCCATCCACCTCGGTATCAATCTCCAACCCGGGTATATCAAAAACCCCAATCCGATCATCCATAAACTGCAACCCAAAAGTCTTCAATAACAATATCCTCCTCAACTGTTTCCGCAAGACCTTTCCTGCAACAGGAAACTGAAATAGACATACGATCGGTATACAACCCCAACAGAAAATCGCGAAGAGGCTGTAGAAAAGCCAGCTGGTGCTGCAGATACAGTATGTTAAATCGAGGGTAGTAGCCAGTGTCCAGAGTGGAAAATCAGGAAGGATACGAGTGCATCTCCCTTCTCCATCTGTGTCTCCATCACCATCTCTTATTCCCTTTCCCTCTTCCTCCCCGATTCTCACTCCCTCTCCCTCTCTCTCTCCCCATCCCCCTCCCCCAACCCCCAAAAGCAACACCGCCTCCAACACCGGTGCCCCAGCCCCCAACCAATAAACTGGCCATGCAAACGGTACACACAACCCCGCCACCGATAGCAAATACAGAGCCGGCGAAGAAATCAAATAGATTGAGTTATGAAGCGTATCGTTCCTGCTATTCATATTTGACCTTCTATTAATATTACTTGGCTCCTACTGGTATTTGACTCTATGCCTATGTCTTTATCTTTGTATCTTTGTCTGTATTTTCCTTACTCTCGATATTGTGGTTGTATTGTGCTGTATTGTGTTGCTGAATTATACCATAAGTTCCAATTCATGAACCTCACTCAGTATAAACTCGAATACTGAATACTGAATATTGAATACTCAATAAAACAACCAATCCAAAACACAAATAGAAATACAAATAAATACTACTCGTACAAATATCAGAATAATCAAAATAGTCTAATAAGAACAGAAATAAGAATGAATATCTAGATTCAATAAATCAACACATATCTCATACAATATAAACCCATAAACCCATATCACAAAGCAAAATTTCTTTCCATTCAGGGAAGGACATGACATCAAACATAGAGGATGAAATGAAGAGGCAAAGTATTCATGACATACCGGTCAACGACGTCATTTTCATTCCTTATTGTTGAATTTCTAGGACCTACCTAGTGCTAAGAAGCACTAGTGAACTCTGTTACGGATTCCTTAGTTGATAATTGCAATAGAGTACTAAGTAATATTGAAAGAACTGACTTTTGGGATTTCTTTCATATACCTCAAACTATACTTTCCAATATCTTAGATTCATGGCATTTGTTGGGGATAAATTCATCATCTTCACAATTCAATTTAAATTCCAGTAGCTCTGCAATATTAACCAAAAAATTCATATATCATATTTAATCCATAAATGCAAGTCATAAAACTGGCTAAATATACACACACATATACACAGAAGCCCTAAGCCCGCATAATACAACATAAAGTAAAATCCCATCAATCATATAGTAAAAGGAAAATCATAAATCAATCAGTAATAACCATCATCCATCCGCTTGCTTACAAAATCCGATTGTTGGTACTGTTGTTTCCGAACTCTGAAGATTCTCCTAACCTGTTCTCGCCTGACATACCATGGGTTCCACTTGACCCAGTCAAACCGGAATCACGGTTGAAACCTGAAGATGTGGTGTTGTGGCCAGAGCTATGGTTCAAACCGCTGGTTCCGGTTGATGAGATGTTGGGTTCGGCGAAACCGGCATCACTGTATACACCAGTGGATCTGGTATTGTGTCCAGTTAGATCGGAACCGTGTTTTAACCCTAAAGTACCCGAAGATGTGGAGTTGTGATCGGTGAGACCGGAGCCATGGTTCAAACCACTAGTTCCGGAAGATGTGGTGTTGTGACCAGTCAAACCAGAACCATGGTTCAAACCAGTAGTACCTGAGGATGTATTATAGGTATTATCTCTCAAGCCAGAGCCAGGGGTAGTGGAAGTGTTGCCTAATGGAGCAGAATTGATATCGTTCTCCAATTCTCTGCTCTTGCTGTGCTCATGTCCGCCACCTGTAGAGTAGATGTGGTCATCGTTGCCAACGCCAGCGACTCCTCCATGGCGATGATCATGTTGATCAATGTTTCCCTCTCGGAGATCGAAATTGGCCTCGGGATCATCCATGACAGGAGCAGTAAAAATATGATCAGGTCCCGTGGCGGAGTTGTGCATTGGGTGGTCGGTATTGTTTGAATGATGTCCATGGGTATTGTGGGTGTCTTGAACATTTCCGCGAGGAGCACCTGGAACACCAGTCCCTACTGCACCAGCTGTTGTGGAGTGACTGCTTTCGTGGGGAAATCCAGTGGGACCATTTACACCACGGTTTCTCTCAACACCGTGGAGCTTATCTCCAATGTCTTTACCGAAAGGCTTTTGGTCGGCACCATGGGTGTTGTGATGTTTGTTGGCTTCGTAAGCTGTTCCTGCAGCAGCCCCTCCGAGGGCAGCATCACGACCATAGTGATGTCCTTCCTTGGAGCGGTCACTGTCAACTCTTGGATCGGCCTTGTTTTCAAGATTCGAGGAATGAGGACCGGCAGTAGTGTTTGCGGTGTTGTGGTGATGCCTATCGGCCTCATATGTGGCAGTTCCAGCTCCTCCGCCAAGACTTGCATCCCGTCCATATTGATGTTGTTCTCTAGAGCGGTTACTGTCAACTCTTGGATCGACCTTGTTTTCGAGGTTGGAAGAGTGAGGACCAGCAGTAGTGCTTGCGCTGTTGTGATGAAGCTTATTGGTCTCATATGCAGCCCCTCCTACACCACCGGCTACAACGGCGTCACGTCCATAGTGGTGATCTTGCTGCTTTGAGAGATCGCTATCCACTCTAGGATCTGCCTTGTTGGCCGAATTAGATGAGTGTGGTCCCGCGGTGGTATTGTGTCCACGGCCACTTTCATACGCTCCTACAGGAACTATCCCGGCCCCAGCTGAAGTACCTTTGGCACCGTGGACACCGTCAGCCTCCTCAGCCCCACCGCCCTCAACTCGACCTTTAGATTGAGTTCCATGGCCGTGATGAGTGTGAGCACCTTCAGTGTGAACCCCTGAGTTGCTCAAATTAGGATCCAGAAGATTTGCAGTCTCGGTGGTATGAGGTCCATTAGATCTTCCAATGAGACCACCTTGATTGTATTGATTGTTGTGATGATGAATGCCCTCTCCGACAGCTCCTGTCGTGCCAACTGCACCAGCATCGCGGCCTAGATGACGTTCCGAAGAACCGGTTGTATTTGTGCCGTAGGCGCCTCTGGTACCGTAACCGGCGGAAGTGTTATTATGCGAATCGACTCGTGGGTCGGCAGCATTCAATGCAGCGGAGTTATGAGGTCCGCGAGAGTCCTCGGCATGTCCATAGGTCTGATTGTTTGATGCAAGACCAGTGTTTTCATGCTTTCGATGCTCATGTTCCGCCAATCCTGCAGCACCAACAGCTCCGCTTCCAAGAATTGCATCTCGGCCATAATGAGAAGAAGTGCCATGACTTCCAATGTTATCTCTGCCATGGGTGTCCAACTGGTTCCCTGAAGGAACGCTGGTGACACCACCCAATCCAGAAGTGGTGTTAGATAAAACTCCACCATCGTGTGATGAAAGAGGATCTCTAGCATTGTGTCCCATAAGTCCGGCCTCGCTTGTGTGAGTTGAAGAATTGATACCATGAACAGATGTGTTTGGACCAGTAAAACTTGAACCATTTCCAACGCCGCCCAGTCCTGATGCACCGGTAGCGGTGGTTGGACCGAATTCAGAATCTCTAGGTCTATGTGGAACGTTTACGCCATCAGAGCCAATGACGTTTTCTCTTTCGGCATGACGTCCGTGGGTTGTGAGGGGACCATCAGTTGGTGTACTGTTATAATCGGTTTTCATTGTATTTTGACCCAGTCCTCCCGATGCGTAGCCTACCCCTGCGGGTGTAGGATTTACATTGGTAGTATGGGATGTGTGGGTGGCACCAGTGGTAGGGTGAGTTGTAGAGTGGGAGTTGTTTCCGAGACGACTTCCTTCGCTAGTGGTTGAAGGGGAGCCATGCTTTTCGATCTTTTTCTCTACTTTCTCCTCGGCCTTTTCAGCCTTCTTCTCTTCTTTCACCTCCTTCTCATATTGTGGAGTAGTGCCGTGACTATATGAAAGTTAGTATGGCTGCCACTTTGATGAAAGTCAAGTAAGATAAGATAACATACAGGATTGCCTTAATCTTATCCATGATTGCAAATTTGTAAGTTGTAGTGTATGTATTTGGTTGTTTGTATAGTATGTAAAAGTGTGATGAATATGTTTGTAAACTGGAGGGTATCTTAAGTAAGGAAATAAGTAATAAATGGTATATAGAAAAAAAGATTGAAAGTGTGAACGGCAAATGCAAAGTATTTGTATAAAGAGTACTTGGACCGAAACGCGTCTTTGACAAGTTAAATCAAGGTAATTGAGGGGTACATTTTGACATGAGCTATGTCATCAGCCTCCACAACTTATTACCATAAACGGAAGCTTAACATCCCGTTAGCATGCTAGGTTATTAGTTTATTAGTTGTTTCAAATGAAAGGCTGGTCAACTGGATATCAAACGCGTATATGATGTAAAAAAGTATTGGGGAACATGGCGCCATAAACCACCAACTATAGTGGAAGCGTTGTTTGTATCAAGGCGTGGTCCTGGAAAGAAACTCTCCACTTTGGCTTTCTCAGACTCTCACCTCCAATCACCCACTACCATATTGCCTTGAATCCTGTTCCTAATCTTCTCGTGGGTGCCCCTGATGATGAAAACGGTGAATAAGATCTACCAGTACATCAAGGGGTCTTCAGCAAATCACCACTCACATCCGCTTGTCGTGGTGGACTCGTGAGATATTTGGGGATACACAAATAACACCCAGATACTCTCAAATAGAATCAACGAGTTATGGTAAAAGTGGTAAAAGGAGATAAAGTTGGCAGAGACCCGCAATTGATCTCGTCGCAACTTGAAGTCACGCTTGACCCTCGCAGTTTGATTGTCTTGCCCCTCTTCAGCCACAATATATTAATTGTGGCGCATGACATCATTTGGAAGCATTAATCCGATAATCATGACATCGGTGATGATGAATTTCCAAGTTTTCTTTTCCTTTGCCATAGAAAATGAGAATAATTTCCCAATCTCATCGTCTAAGCCACTCAACACTCCAAAGAAAATCCACACTTTCAACCTGTTTTTTCGACTATTGTGCTTCATACAAATTGTGGTGGCTGTGTTGACCAACTTGACCTAACCTTCCAATCCTTCTAGACTTCACACCATCTTCTTACCTCGTGGAGAATTGGGCTTGCGTTAGGAATTGTGGAGTTTGGACTGACATTTGGACATTTGAGCCGCCGTTACCCTGGAGGTCGGTCCACTATGTAGTTGTCTTCATCTTGTTATTAGCAGTTGAACATCATTGCTAATAATAAGAATTCGACGAAGTTGATAGAAGCTCTTCGTCGATAGAAGCTCAATGTTGTTTCCTCATCGTAATGTCATGACCGCTTTTCGCGGTTAATTGTCGTGCAACCATATATCAGGAAATCATTGCTCTATATCTTGGTGATAGATTAACAATTGAACGTCTAAAATGAAATCTGTCCCTCATTAGAGAATCTTGTCAATGATAAGTGATATCGATCCATAGAATATAATAGGTAAACCCCAACTAAGCCTTTGCTGCGATAGAGAGAACAGCTGCACAGAAAATATCACTATGATAAATGCTTAAAAATTTCATGAACTTATTTTGGAAGGTTAAACGAACAGAATGCATCAAATAAATACCTGTGTACTAAAAATTAAATTTGCAAGTCAACATTGCTATCCTGTATCATCCCGTGATCTAATTCTTTTTGTTGCATATCTAATGATTTGGAATTATCTAGAATTAATTCAAATCATCTTGGATAAACCTCTTGAAAATTCGAGATTATCTTACACCAACCAGTAATATGTATAAGCTTGATATCATTTGAACTCAGTAAGAGAGGTAATAAATAACTTTACTGAACATTACCGGTTACTTCTTTCTTCGAATGGATTATTCTACATCTTAATATCTCTTCGAGAATCTCCTCTCCAAAAGCCTACAATCGTAATTCATGCTTTTATATGGTTGCTGATTTATAGGACATTATCACCACTTTTTACCAATTCATATAGAATCCTCTCGTGCCTTCTTTGGCCAGCTACACAGCCAAGCAAACACATTTCAAAGTATCGGCATTAACCCAACCCCCGGGCCGTACTCAGATATCAACTTCTTCCCTTTCTGATAACACGATCAACCCGATTCCTTTCTTCCGGGGAAAATGCGGGGATCCTGTTGCACAACATTGAGTGGTTTCATATCCACGATACTTTACCCAATTACTTCCATTAATATCTGCTGTGCAACCTTGTATTCGGGGACTTGGAGATGGAGGATAGATGGAGATCTAATATTAAGATCCTGGGTTATTGGGTTATTGGGTTGCATCATGTCCAGCTGGCATCAAATGAATGATTGAGGTTTGGACCCCTAGTTGCATCTCCACGCGCATCTACTATATATTTTATTGCAACCTGCAGAAACACCGGCTCAAGACCCGTCCCTTACCGAGGTATAATAGCCGAGGATACGTACTCGAGTATACTCGACTGGCGTTCTCAATTCATAATGAAGAACTTACAAAAGCTAAAAAAGGAAAGCAGCCGTAAGGTTAAATAAACACAGAATAAAAGGTTTCTCCGAAGCCGATGCATCATGAATTTCTACCTATCGTCTGATTTCCCAAGTCCCAACACGGGCTTCTATGGTTATCCTAGAATCTCCACTTCCAAACTCTAACTCTCGTATCCAATTCTCGTCGGACCTAATCACCTCTTTGGGACGTTTTGGCCATGCTTTTTATGAAAAGTGGAAGAAAAAACACTGGCGAAAGCATCTCGGGGGTCCCCAGAGGCACCAAGGGCTTACCCCGCACGCCATCCACCACTCGCTGATCCTTCCTGGCCTGGCTGGCCTACCTGTCACCTGCAGTGTTGGAAATCTTTTGGGTGACTTTCTATCTGTCAAATGTCGTGTAACCATTCGCGCGCAAGAAGAAATTCAACATTATTTTGAGATCCTTTCACTCTACCCTATATGCTCGGTCTATCATTTCCAATTTTTGTAACATAGAACAAGGTATCTCGGTGGAAGATTCGAAAATAGAGACATATACTCTCCTCCTTTCGCTAGTATGCTCCTATATACTAAAACAGCATTGCCGAAAGTTCCTAAGAAAAGGTCAAGAGCCGGTAAGTGTCGGTTTGCTGCTTTAGATGGAAATAGCTAACATTGGTTGTTACGAAAAGGGTGTATTCATTGGTAAGTTATTTGTATCTATGGCTTGTTCTTCTGCAATACTAATTGTGCGGCAGTAAGGAAAAGGTACGGAATGTTCGATCATCAATCCATGCAAGTTCTTAACAAAAACCGCAGAAGAAGAAATGTAACGAAGAACGTCCACGATGCGATCGATGTACCGAACGAGGTCTGCAATGTGGATATGAAGCAGTAAAGCCACGAAAACGAAGAAGGCCATCCTACGCGGAATCTGCACTTTCTCACGATGGCGACTCCCCAAACTTTGACTGCGAACGAGATGCGGAGACTGTACAAAATATGTGGGAGGAAACTTCAGAATATCCATTATCTGCAACTTCTGAGCATTCGACATATAATTGGAGGAGCTTTCACGAGGATGAAAACGATGTGGAGGAAATAATACGATTAGAGCCATACGCCAGTTCTCCTGCCGGTACACTCGTTCGGACAAGAAGTCCATACCCAGATCTAGCAATGATTGCTCCTTCACCGGTTGGCTCCCCTCTTCTTGAGTTCAATTCACCGGCATTCCTGGAATTTGCAGAGAAAAGGAATCGCAGGGCTCTCGTCGATCATTTCTGCAATACTCTATCACATCTCATTGTCTTTAAAGAAGATACGGGCAATCCATTTCGTCAACTTATTCTACCATTGTCTCATGCAAGTTCACCGGTTCTGAATGCGATATTCGCATTAAGCAGTGCACATATGGAATACAGGGGAGTGGAGAATGAAGAGAAATCTTTAGACTTTCACAACAAGGCATTACAAGGGCTGGCAAAACTCATTCAACAACACGATCAGGCAAATCACGAAGAAATACTAGGCGCAATTATGTTGCTCGTTTACTACGAAGTTGTGAGTATACTGATTCCCGGACTAGTTATTGTGGCGCGTACTGATCATGTTTCAGCTCGTACAACGTGGCAACTCTAGTATTGTACATGGTCATCTGAAAGGAGCCATGACGATTATGGACTCTAGACCTCAGAAACCGACTCCGACACGCCTATTCCTCGAGCGGGTATGTCCTCCACTAATCAAGATATCGACTTGCTTCTGACTAGTCTAGGCCTTCCGGTTTTACGATGTCATCACAGCTCTTTCTTTAGGCACACCTCCAAATACCACCACACAGCCTATTGCAAGCCCATTCCCTTTTCCAATTGCACCCAACGAAACGAGCAGAAATTCACCATTAGATTCGGTGGACACACTCCTTGGTTTGTCGACAGAGCTATGGCCCATCATTCATCGACTTTCACACCTCCTCTCTTACAAATCTTCGCTCCAAGCCGCCACTGAAGATGGTCAATTGAGCAAAGCCAGTGTTTTGCGGACCGAACTTGAGAGTACATCTCATGCTATAGAGATGGCTCTTACAAACTGGAAGCCCAGCTTTGTAGCTACAGGACCGTCCTCACCCAAGGATGACGATATGACAGAAGATACTTCCTCGAAGTGTCCTGAGGACGCACGTATGCAAACTATCCTTAATAATGCCGAGGCATATCGTCATTCTGCATTCATATACCTCTATCGTACTATTCACTCTCACCCAAGATCCAATACTTTAGTCCAAAAACATACAAAACTTTCACTAATCGCCTGCGCCAATGTCGTTGATTTAGCGGAGCAATGCCGTGATGGACCAATGTCTGCATTATTGTGGCCATTGTTCGTAGCGGCATGTGAAGCGGAAGCGGAAACTGATAGGGAACTTGCAACAAAAGCTTTTGGAAGAACAGAGAGGAGGCAGGGTATGCAGAATATTATGCGGGCTTGGGAAGTGGTGCAGGAGGTTTGGAGAAGGGCGGACGAGGATCAATATAAGGAGGGGGATTGGAGAGGGATTTGCGAGGAGAGGGGTTGGAACATTGTTTTCGGATAGCATAGAGGTTGTTGCAATCTAAGAAAAAGTGCAGATTTCGGTGAGGGTTCGTCCGAGGTTACTTTTTTCTAGGGAAAAAATGGACACCATAGCCACTTCACATTATAGTGACTGAGGTTGGCCTGGGAAGTTTTGTGAGACACAACAAGAGGGTTTTTGGAGGGGAGGAACAGAAGGATCAGATTGGACAGATCTTGGCAGAGTTGGGTGCGGCTGCATATAGAGATGATTCGGCTGGGAACCAAAAAAGTTCATTGATATTGGTTGTTTGGAGATGGGAGGGGGCTCAATGTCCAACATGAACATGAGGTGGAACAACCAACGAGTCACAAATCATCGATAAATTGAGATAAGACAGCATCCTCGGATTTTTTGACTTGTAGACTGAAGAGGGATGCTGGCTATATGAGTATGAGTATGAGTATGAGTATGATGGTCTCGAGGAAATTAGTTTTGGTTTATTGGTTTATTTGGTTTGGAATGCGTGTATGGTAGAAGTGGGAGGGGTATGGGCTGGTATGGGTATGGGCATGGGAATTGGGTGTTGGGTGTTGGGTATTGGGTGTTGGGTTTTGAGAGGGGAGTCGGGGATGATATGGAGCTTGTATGATGTGGAGTATGTATGGATTATGAAAATTGTTTAAGAATTGATATATTGAATATTATGACTCGGATGGGTTGGTGTGAGTGAGTGTGAGGATGAGTGTGGGTGAGTGTGGGTGAGGATATGGATATGATATGGATTCGATATGATATGATATGGTATGGTGAGTGAGAGAGGAAGAGGGATGGATCCGGGAGGAGAATGGTGGAGTGGTGGAGAGATGTATTTGTGTTTGTGTTTATTATGGTGGTGTGTCACGGTGTGGGTGGGAGTGTGAGTGTTGGTGTGTGAAGTGAAAATTATTTGGATCGCGAAAATGAAAATGAAAATGAATATTGATTCTTTTGGGGGTGATGTGATGATTGATATATATAAATGAGATGGAGATGAGATGGGATAAGATGGGATGGTGTGAGATGGTGGGATGGAATAGGTTGAGGCGGTATGGGATGAGATGAGGGGTTATGAAATAGGATGAGATAGTATAGTATAGAATCAAACAATAAGGATAAGATAAATACTCGAGTAGTACTAAAAACCCCACTGACTTTACAAAATAGAATCCGCATCTGCTTCATCTACTTCATCTGATTCATCTGATTCATCGTAGTCTATCTAGTTCATCATAATCTAAGCATGAAGAACTAGGACTAGGACTAGGGTGAGGGTAAGGGTACGGGTGGGGGTAAAAGTGAATGATATAATATGATATGATGATGATGTGATGGGAAGAATTTATTAGAATGTAGGATTACAAGTACGAGTAGAGTGGGCTAGCTAGTAGTCTGAGAACTTGATGATACTTTTTCGAAACTACGAGTGGTATGATTAGATTAGATTGATGATAATATAAATCGTGACGGGCCCCGGGCCGGGGGTTTGCGTTGTTTGGTCAATGTTAGTAGTATTAGGAGTGGGAGTAGGAGTAGGAGTAGGAGTACTCGAGCAGTACGAGCATAGTGTGACAGAGCATGTGCATCGTTAAGCGATGTACATAATATACCAACAACTACTATTCTAATAAAGATGAGATATAAATTCTTATATTATTTATGTTCCTTGAGAAGGAGACTAGAAATATATTTTTGGAAAGATGACTTGCCAGTGGGTTTTATGAATTTCTAAGATTATCTCGAATACTCGAGTAGTAGATTGATAATTGTCGGTATAGTCATCTACTGTACCGGAGCACTGGCACCGTACTAGCGAAGAGCTAGGGCAAGCCTTAGCGAAAGGGCTTCAATACACATATAGTCTCCATCATGTAGAATAGTAATCAACAAGCTTTTTATTGATATCAACACTGAACACCCGTCGGACTTTCTACCATCGTAGATCTGAAAGGTGTTCCCGTTGATACCAACAATAATATAATACTTATTCAAATTATAAATAAAGTAGAGCAATCAATAAGTTATCGTCTAGGGTTATAGATCCTAATACTCTGAAAAACTAGAAGAAGAATCGAATATAATTATCAAATACTAACAAAAGTTCCAAAGAATACAAGTATATTATTCGACGAAATCCTATAGTCTCTATTTAATATTCGAGTATTGGAGCGACGGTGGAATAATCAAAGAATATCTTATAGATTTCTAAAATTTAATATCTCTAATATCTAAAGTAAAATAGAATAACAAGAAATAGTTATTTATAGAGTTAATATCTAGTCTTTAAATAATCAAAATACTATCGAAGAATAAAGGCATATCGTCTAATTAAAAGAGATAACTACGCTATGATATGTAAATAATTTTCAGTTATTTATAAATCTAATTATCAAGAGAATAAGACATAGAGTACAAATGTTTGATTAGAGATGAGAGATGAGAGATTGAAATAATATCGATGAAAGGGGTCGAGATATGAGGTTTGAAGATTCGGGAAGAATTGGAAGAATGTGAAATATCGTTTGAGGAGTCAAGATAGAGGGTTTTATTGTCGAGTTGTGGATATTGAGCATTGAGATGTGTATGTGCAAGTTGGAATTTGAGGCTCACCGGGAGTTGTCATTCGCTGTAGTATCTTGATCAAGGGAGTTAGGAGGAAGCTCACCAGAAGTCACGGTGTTATATTCATAGCGTCATATCATGCAGGAATAGCTTGAAATTGAGTTCATAACATTCATAAGGGTATCTAAACCTATCCTAAATTTCCATTTCTAACTAATTGCACCAATCCCATCACAGCTTCCAATAGCTCAACCACTACAATCTAATTTGAAAACAGCTTAATCTTCAACTCCCCACTCCAATGCCTAACCTCAATCTTTCTCCATTCCCTCAACTCCTCCACAATATCCACCGTAGGAACCGTTCCAATCTCCTCTTGCTGACTCCTCGTCGGCGCCCGAATACTATTATAATTCAAAAACGAGAAATCCCTCGCCAATTCCTCATAATAGCCATCCGCATCCCCATGACCCGTAACCGAATCCGAAGGCCTCACCACATGTTCCTCGGGCAAAAACTCCAGCGTCAGTTTTCGAATCCCCGGGTACAAGATGGGCGCACGTCTACTCTTGACATTCTCACGCGCATCGTGGATCGTTACTTCCTGCGCCGCAAGTCGCACGATGAAATACTTGAGCGCAAGGAATAGTTCCTGCGTGGATTTGCGCGGGATGGATGTTAGGGTTAAGGTGCGAAGTCGTGTGTTATCGAGGGGATCGAAAGAGGGGCCTTGGTTCTCGAGCTCCGTTTGACATGTTTTCTCAATCTTCAAATTCGAGATGGCTTCTTTGCGGTCGTATTTGTGGCTTTGGCTTATGACTGATGGATGCCGTGTGACGATAGAGTGATGAATACGCAGAATCTCGAGACGGGGTTGCCATTTGCGAGAGAGGAAACGGATGGTGTGTTCCTGTGCGTAGACATCGACACAGGCGCCGGCTACTACGGCTAGACTGGTTCGGTTGGATCCGGCGTCGAGGACTTGGAGGGAGTTGGTTTGGCCGAGGAGGTTTTGCGGTCCGAGGGCCGTGAACTTGTTGTTGGATATGTAGAGGTGGGTTAAGCCTGTAACCATTAAGAGGTTATCTTCAATGTTGTTTTTTCGCTCCAGGATATTCAGCGCGTGTCCTCCTGGAGTGGAACACTCAACTCGATTGATGAAATCGGGGCGGAGTGTAGTCATGGTGGTTGGTGGTGGATCAGCGCCTTCGTTAGCCTCACGATAGATTGGAGGATGCTCGAATAGTCTCTCATCAGTTGCGCGAAGGGGACCATGTTCAATATCTGGGAATCGCTCTAAGAAGCAGCTTCGCAATAGAGGATTGATGGTATTGTCGGTCAAGAGATTATCACGAAGATCTAACGACCAAATCTGGCGTCTAGAGTTGGTGACTATAGGTGGTAGCATGGTATCCGTCAATCTCAATCTTCGTAGCTTCAAGATCCTAAGATTTGGAAGGTTCTCAATGGTAAACGAGGCTCCCCAGTTTGGACCGCGGACCGTGTCAGACGCATCGAGGTAAATCAAGTACTTGGTTATGTTTTGGCGAAGAACAAGGGAATAATCAAACGTAGTACAACCAGACGCGCTAAGAAACTCTGACTGAGGTATTGCATTATATTTATCCGGAAGGTCAGCACCGGGAAATATGCCGTAGTCCTCAGAGCATGTAGGTGCTAGAAGGATGCAATTGAGGTTAGGAAAGTTCTTGAAGAACTTGAAAAACCACTCCGGCTTCAGGTAAGTTCCAAATATGATGCAATCGTTGGTGTGAGCTCGGTCACGTCTAATCTCGTGTAGTGCACGCATGTCGAGGATTCGAACTCTCTTGAGAATCTTGGAATCAAGGCGGTTTGAGGCAAAGAAGAATTTTGAAACAAGTCCTGGGTCCAGTCAGTCAAAGTCTCAGTCGAACAGATAAGGATATAACCTTACCACAAGGCTTAGCTCTGTTGGCTAGGTCTCTGAACGGGTTGGCCCAAAGATAGTCACCGAAAGTTTCATTGAAATAAGAATAGACAAGACAGCCGGAGTAAAGATCGGAAGTGTCTAGGTACGGAGCAACGAGCATTGCAACATCCTTGTTGAGCTCATGGTATGCGGGAAGAGGATCCATATTGAAGTTTCCAACTGCAAAACAGATTCTTATGTGCGGCAAAGTTTCAATGTGTGCTACTCAAAAAGAAGAATAGATACAAGAATATCCAAGAACAAGGTGTCGAAGATGCAAAAGTCTTTGTGCAAGAAATCTCAAAACTATCAAGAAAGTCTTCAACTGTGGTCAACTTAACCGAAATTGCTAATTTCAAATGAAATATAATAAATGAATCTCTTGATTCAATTAAAGAGAATTGTATTGGTCAATGAATTACTGTTCTTTGCAGCCCGATAACGATAAGCTAGAAACTTTTGAAGACACTCTGGGAAAGTACAATGCTTCAGGTCAACAATATCAATAAGATTAGCAATAAAAGCTCTTGACCGGCCAAAGAAATGACAGATTGCAGATGGCGACGGGAAAGCTGAGGTGGCGTTTAATATACCAGAGTATCTGCAATTATACTAGGGAGGCGATCGTGCAGAGCGATGCTCTCAGGTAGGATAAAAAAGAAGCAGGTTAACGATGCAAGCGCCAGTTTTAGGTCCCGGAGATTCGAGGTCTGGACGTGGAGCGCACCTTCTTCTAGCTTGCTTGCTTGCTTGAAGAAAGATGTGTCACTTCTTGAAGTATGAGTTGCTACTCTCTGATTAGTATTCCTTGCTTTTTAAACTGGTATTCGGAAGCTAACTTCTTTAGCAGGGCTTTACCCACATGAGGAGATCAACAGTTAAGTCACAAATGAGTCACTACTGAATTTGAAGAATGTACGACATCGAAACTACCCCATCTTTCCACTACAATCCTTCCGAAGCAAGTGACCAAGTTTCAAATCAGATAAAGTACGGCGGAGTCCTCAAGATATAATTTGAGCAGATATATATCTATATGTCTCCCGAAGAGTCAAAAGTCTGGGAGGGGTTATTAATTAGCCTTTATATCTGAAGTTCAGGGCTAGGATCGCGTCCTGCCAGCACATTATTTGCGCAACAATCTCAATACAAACGAAGTTTTCGATTCACGGCTATTTGTCGTTTGCAGCCGAGATGAGTAAAGGGGCACAAGCAGTCTGTACAATCAATATTGGGAAGCAACTCACCAGGTATCGGGACAGACGAGGTTCCGCTGAGAGATGGAAATTTCAAGGAATATTGGCACGATTGCAGCAGCTTAATGTGGAGTCCTGATCAAGATATACTTGCTCGATTCAGCAGTTCAGAAGTTAGGTAAATCTCAGTGTTTGACGTTGGAAATGCCGATGATCCTGGATTAGGGTTTTCGTTATGCTTTCTCTTCCCGTCGACACTTTTCGAACCGAAACACGAGTACCAAATTGTAGAGATAATAGATATAGTCTGCTGGGGAATAGATATGATGATGAAGAAGAGACTGAGAACGTTGTGGCTATGCTCGGAGTTCGAAAGGCTAAGGTATCATTTTACCATTTTACCCCTTCACCAATAAAGAAGTCTACATCTGGTTGCTGCTTTAACAACATCGGGGCAAACATGTACGTATGTATATATTACTAGCAAAAGTATCCCAACATCGACCACACAGTCAGATTATTATCATATGGTCTCAAACAATAAATAATAACAATATCAAAACATCAAGAAATCGATGTCGTGGTCAAATATCGACAAACGGAAGGTTCAGCACTCCGGTATTCGAGGAGTGTCAGTTTAACCATATCCCGTCCGCGAAACCGGCATCAGAGCCGAGGCCAATATATGTCACAACGAATGATCATGGTTGTGTCGAACAACCTTAATTTTTTGGCCCTCAGATGTGAAGAAATTGATGTTATGTTTCAGTTGCGTCCTTCAGTCAAGACTTAAGAAAGTCAAATTCGCCGTGAAACTAACTGCCCGGGTCGATGCGGGATATCGACTTAACCTTATATACTCGTAGAGGCGACGATTCGGAACCATTAGAGAAAGAGAGGCTACACATCCGTACTCTATCCTTCGTCGCAAAGGATTAGATCTTCTGTCAGCATCATGCATCTTTCCAATTGCAACGTCGATAAGCGACTAGAGGTTTTACGTGACTTTATCCGTCAAGCTCACCTGGGTGTATTACAACGGCGATCAAGTCAGAGTCATATCCATTCCTCGAAAACTGCCTTATTCCTGGACTCGACACAGTTTTCAATACAAGTGAACTCAGTATGTTTCATGGTCATATAACACAATAAAGCCCTCATGTAAAGACAATTGTGTGAAGCTGCAAAGCAGCCATCAAGTCATCGCCAGTGAATGTCCTCGAGCACGATATTCTGATATTGTTCAACGGGCCAATTTATCACTATGTGACACTGAGATTTTACGGTCAATGCCAAAAAGATGGTTCCTACTTGAACCACGATGTTGTGAAGCTTGACGGTAAAGCAAATGTCTACTACGATACAACATCAGTCGAGTCCGGGCTATCTCTTGCTACTCAGATAATGGACTTGTCCGAGCATGTGTAAACGTTAATAGATTATGGCAAGACTTCAGAGACACATTTGTGGAAAGTGGTAGATGTATCCGATCGGTGACTTAGGTTGTTTATGAAAGAATATCATTGGCATAGAGGTTATATTCACTTCGATGTCCGGAAGGTTCAAATGCAGTCAAGAGAAGTGTGTATCGGACAGAGCTGAAGTTATTAAAGCGTTCAGAAACTTGGGCACATCTGAGAGTACATTACCGTCAGAGAAGGTCGAAAAACATATTACTCTTTTCGATGCCGACAATCTAGTCTTCTGCAAGAAGAAGGATATGTAGTAATTTTGTCTCGTTTCAAATGCGGTACTAGTGTATTCCCTGGTCTTGACGGTCAGTCATAAATTTAAGTCTTTCCATGAGACGAGAGCTTCCGGTCGTTCACTTGAAGATATCAATCTCGTGTGCTGAGACTCGAAGATCTCAAGTTGAGGTCATCAATTGTTTGAAAAAGAAAAGGAGCACGTTAATTAGAAGTTATTTCTCCAACTACTTCATGCCTTTCATAGCATATTTCCACGGGAACTATACTTGAATAAAATGCGATACCTATCAAGTACGAATAGCTCGAGGTTGGACTCGGGGCTAGGCCTCGAATCCGTTCTCATTCAGGTTTTTGACCTACTCGGGTCCCCGGCTCCCACTGTAAGAATACTCTTTTGATACCGAACCTGTGTTTCCACACTTCAATAACACTTAATCAACTCATTCTATATGCTTCCTCGCTCTCGAAATTTACCTGTTTATTCATCCATATTATCTTTGACTCTCTAAGAATCAGGAATAATTGAGCATACTTCCTCTCCCATCTAGAACTGCCCCTGAAGCCTGACCTAATAAAATATGCTATGTTCCTATAGATGTGCTCCCCTATAATAGTTGGCTGTATAAAACATATTGTATGCAGAGACAGTGAATGGGAAGAAAGGGGCCTTTTAAATTTGGTTGTAGAGCTTCATATCATAGATCAGGATGAGGGACAAACAGAGAAGTTTGCTAAGTTCGTAGATTTCCTAGCATGGAATGCTCCAATCACCTAATACTGGAGGTCATAAAACCGAACAGCAGTGCATGATGGTGCGTGCCAAAATATACCTCCAAACGCCGGAATCTGAGGATTATGAATTCATGAGTGGAAACGGAAAACGTTAAGGAGTTGATTTGGGTGGAGGTTGTTGTATTAGCAGTGCACTAAATATAGTCTTGATATAATGGCTAATGCCGGTAATCGTTATACTGGGTAGTAAGAGATCAGGTCGGTCGGGTTCGAGTGGGAAATCGATACCTCGGTATGGCTTTCTGCCCCATCTATGGATTCTCGGCATTGAAGTTAATGATAAGACGAACCCGGTTGACCAAAATATACTTCCGTTAATTTCTCAGTGATGTTTACCGCAGTGTAGACTGTGTAGTCAGTAGTTCGGACCAGATGGAAAACTGGCAGTTTGAATATCATCACTAAATCGACTGGCAATCAGATTCATGAAACTAAATTGCCAATTAAACTAATTTAAACCAGTTAAATTGATGGTTTGAAACACAAAATTCAATTGGTTGTTTGAATTCGTTAAACTAAACCGAATGGCAGCTTGTATTTACCAAACTAAACTGCCAGTTTAAACAGTGCACTAGTTCAACTGGTTATTCTATTGACTGCACCGCTTACT
This sequence comes from Sclerotinia borealis F-4128, assembly GCA_000503235.1. Lineage (NCBI taxonomy): Eukaryota > Fungi > Ascomycota > Leotiomycetes > Helotiales > Sclerotiniaceae > Sclerotinia > Sclerotinia borealis. Next base: position 85,095 of record KI628654.1, on the reverse strand, counting down.
GTGATGAACATATTATTGGTACTATCATGGTACTATAACATCAAGGCATTAGTCATCTGATATTGGTATGATTTTCGGTACACCTCGATAGTGTAGATGAACTTGACTCAAGTCAGTTGAGTTGTAAGCGGACATCAAAGTTTTCGAAAACGCACCAGTGAAAAGAGCTCATTACCGTGAGTGTACATCCTGTTCCGTTCTCAATCCACATTCTAGTTATCTCAGACCTGGCGCCGAGCCAGTTAGTAGTTGCGAGCCGTATCACGGATGATATAACGAACTATTGTGACCCAACCCAACCCAAAGTTACACGAACGACGAACTCGTTCTCAAATGTCTCTCATCCAGGAAATTACATCTCCATGGCTTCCAAGCCTCTAAATCTATAATATACCTCACCTCAATCTACATCAGTCCAAGATCAAGGAACTCGTGACATACATCTCCCAAGAAGTCTCAAGCTTGAGACTTCCATCCACGCAAGGGGGCGATGTGATATATAAGTCTTGCGCAACGGCCATACATACATGCAGACGAGAGAGTCAGAAATTTCGAAAATAAATAGCATGAATGAAGATGGATGCGAAGTAATGCTTTTGCATTTGCATCATGTGTGTGTATGTATGCAAATGCGCATAGCCGTCGTACCTGCAGACTGAAGTGCAGTATTTCCGGGTGATGATGGCATCGTATTGTGAGATGTTGCTGCGAATTGTCAATTCAATGTATTTTTCCTGTAATGGTGTTTGTTGCTAGCATCCATTTTCACTTTTTTTTTACTGGACGCTTTGGTGCCAATGCAATTGCAATTTTTGGAACCTATTGTTCGGCTGTCACACTCATCTCATGCTGGAATTTTTGATTATTTGAAACCAAGTATTTGATTATCTATTTGAAGTTCGATATTAAGTAAATATAAGGCAGTATCAACTCCTTCTCCTCAAGCTCCATTGCTCACAAGAAGTCCAACCAAGTAAGATTACAATACAACCCAATACACCCAACCAATACACCCAACCAATACACCCAATCAATACCAATACATGTGAAGTCTGGAGAGCATGAAGGTTGGCCTGTCCTCCTATACCTTTTGTATCCTTTTCCACGTCCATTCCCCCCTATCTTCCAACAGTAAATCAATATAAATGTGCCAGTCAACCACAACACGGTTAGTAATAATGAAAGTGAATGCGTTTTAGCCACGACGATTTTCCCATCCTTATTTTTTTCATCTACAAACCGCCGTACCATTTTTCCAAAATGAATTAACAATATTTGCTGTCCCCCTTCAGCGCACCTATCGAAACCGCCAGTGAAGAAACTTTGACTGGAAATGCTTCAACCCGATATTAATAACCACTCAACCTCGTTCTCACAGGCAAGTCTTTAATATCAAAAACATCATGCTTGCGACTCTTTTTACTCATCGCCTCATACGCCTTTAGCGCGTCCGGATGATACTTAGTTCTCGCTCCCTTCTTAACCTTCTGTGTATGGAGTTTGAAGTGGGCCTTCAAGTTATCTGTCCGTCCGAAGCTCTTTGGCTTCTCCTCACAAAAGGGACATTTGTACTTTTTAGCCTTTATGTCGTGTGTCTTCTTATGCCGTTTGAGATGTTCTTGTCGTACGAATTTCCCGGGGCATCCATCGTATGGGCATAGCAGACTGGCGCGGCTTTCTACTTTTATCGGCAATGATTCTTGCTTTATTTTTCTGCGGGTCGTCTGTTTGGTCGGCGTTGCTGCCTGGATTCTTTGGAGAGCAGATGTGCTTTGCGGAGAATCATGGCACATCCTTCGTTGTTGTTGTTGTATTGGAGTGATTGGATCGTGCCCGAAGTATCGTATTGGAGAGATTGGATCGTGCCCGAAGCACTGATAATTCGGCGGGGTGAGATATCCTGGCGTGGAATGGGCAGCGTGAGAATTGTTGTAAGATCTTGGAGTGTTGAAATTCGATGAAGGTGTTCCAAACTTGATAGGTGTGATGGGACCTATTGGAGATGACTGAAAATCGGCAAATGTATTGATTAATGTTGTTTGTGTCGGGTCCACAAAGTCCATGGCTCCCAATGATTCGGATGTCGAAGTTGGCGAATATAAATCATCCATCAGAGATGGGATATCACTTGATGGGCATTGAGAATCAAATGACCCGAAGGCAGCTGGTGAGTAACCTTGGAAGCTGGTGTTGTAAGTGAGTGTAGGATTTGCATCGTTTAATATCTTCCCATCATCGACACCAAAGAACATGTTGGATTCTTGAAACATTTCTTGTGTCATTGTAGACATAGCACAGAAGGCATTGTCGTTTGTGTTTCCAGAGCGATATGGAAAGCCATGTTGATTTTGAAAAGACAAATTCTCCATCTTGACGGTCTCGTCATAAGACGTACTGTGGGTGCTCGACCTCACTGGTGTGCCAGCCTGAAGTTGTAAAGAAGTGTCCCAAGATGAATTAAAAGGATCACTCGCTGATTTAGTGAGTGTACTTGTTGGTGGACTGATTGAATAGGAATCTTCACTGTCATGGTACACCAGCATAGTTGTATGGGGGTAAGTTAAGTGATATCGTGAAGCGAAGACTAGACAACATTAGATTATCATGGATGATCTTTAGATTCTTACACGGAGAAACTTACATTGTGCTAGGTGCTCTGCACTCGGTATGTATATTTGAGAACAGTTGAAGATAATATAGGTAACTAATGAGTTGATGAGCTTCGATGAATTGCAGAGTAGCCAGGGAGCTTTCTCCTTTCATTTATGAATGGAGATATGAATGTCGACACCATCGATGCCATGAAAACCGGCTTCATTACCAATATTCTTACTCCAGAAGGGATATAGCTAGACAAAACTTACAGACTATTTGCAATTGTCAAGACAAATTTAAGTCGCGTTTTGAGTCGCGTACTGTCGAAGAACTGCAGTACGTGACACGCAAGGCCTGTGTGAATATGAATAGGGAGATCAAATTGGGCACAGTCAGACCCTTTTTGAAGATCTGAAGACTGAATTCTGCTAACTAGGAGATTAGTAGTCCCCAGAGACGCGCCGATAGACTAAGGAATACTCACTGTATAACTCCAATTTCGTGAATTGATAGCAAGGGAATCAAGGAGAGTGTTCAATTTTCGGAGACGGACCAAAAAAACAGTATGTTACAAGTAGAATTTCTGAGACGAGCTATTGTTCAGTGTTAAACGTATGATACCTTGCAGACGAGCTTCAAAATCCCTTGAGGGGGTGCCAGTCTCTCCCTCTTTAATGATCCCTCGCCTCGCGAAAGCCGAGTCCTGCATGTCGAACGATGGCAAAGAAGTCCTCGAGTAGGTTGGATCAACACTAGTCTGGCGAATTCTGGATTGTGGGGTTTTCATAAGACACTGATGATAGTCTATTGGCGAAAAGACCAAGGAAGTTAGTCCTGGGCTTGAGTCTCACCAAATTGCGTGCATATGTGTGCAAATGTATCTAATGGTACAGGGATCGATCATCTTTCACAGACAGAAAGCGAAGAATTATGCAGGTCCTTCCTCCACATCACACCCAAAAATGTCTGAACAATTTGGCAGGCAGCTCTCAATTCCTTGGACATTCACGGATTTGCACAGGGTTTGCCTCCCTGGGTGGAGATCTACCATCTTGCACATTCCCCAGACCGTTTGTCACAAGCCATCTATGAGTACACTAGGAGGTTGAGTTTTTCGCGAAGAATGAGACGATGGTCCCTGGAATGCTCAACATTATGACGACCTTCAGTAACACCGACGTTTAGGTAGCTTGAAGATGCAGAGACATCGGACCATTGTTAAAGGTTGCGTTTGATTACTTTGACTAATTTGACTGCCACTGGCGTTTTTAATCAACGTTAGAGGTCTCGATTGATTGTTCATTTGAAACGGAGTTCACGATAGGCACTACCTCAACAAAATGCTTTGTTTGGGTGTTCCAGGAAGTAGCCGATGATTGGACAAGCAGAGACTCACGATACTTCATTCGTCCAATTAATCTACTCTTCAAAGATACCTCCGGATTGTCAGCAGTCGCGCTTACTGCTGCCAATAATGGGGAAAGCCTCCAGTACTTGATAAACGCCTCCAAAGGAAAGCTGAAATAGCCACAAAAGCTTTTTTGTGGCTGATTGAGAAACTATTGATTGGAAAAAAGAACTGAAATACTATCATTTATCATAAAATATTCCACCAATAATTTTACTATAGGTTCGAATTTGACATAACGCAAACTTTTCTACTGATGTATATTCGAGCTTCAGCACTGGTCTCTTTCAGTACAAAGATACAGTCAGACTGCAAGAGAGCGAAAGTGTATAGAATGAGGTTGAGGTTGTGAGCCGGAATAGAGATATTGTACTCCTTCATTCAGTTCGGGCCAACTCTTAAACTCTCTCTTCATCAGATCGGTCCTTGACCATTGACAAAGTCTTTTCGGCTATCCTGTCTATTGCGATCAAAAAACAAATAGAAATCTAATTAAGGGCATTGTGTTTGTCAGAGTAACCAAACTTAGAGGCCAACGCATTACTAACGCTACAGTAAGTTACAACTTGCATGCATAACTTATTTCACTGCCATATTTGTTTCCTGTCAATATACAACAAGAGAACCGGAGGTAGTTCCCCAACATTTCCAAGCTTTATTATTCGCCAAGCGACAATTAAAGTCTTCCCGGGTTATTTCAGCTGCATCCTCATATTTTCGATTGACTTACTCAACTACTCGTACATATCCATCTTTGGGAACTCCATATGACGGAATTGTATTAGTCTAATTCCTTAGTTTAATGTGATATGTCATGCATTTTTATCACTGCTATCAACATCCCATATACTCATGTTTCTCCAAGCTTTCTCGGCAGGACTATGCGGGCTCCTCAAATCGCAGTCTGTTCCTAAAAGGTAGCGGAAGTTTTTTGTGCGGATTTCCATGCGATAAAATCCGATACCTTGGTTCTATCGGCCAACCAACCTGAGCACGGCTTACTGCTGCAAACTGTGGTCAAAACGCTAGTTAGTGTTACGTGCTTTATCTTCGTACTATTCTGGACTCTTTCCGTATGGATACCAAAGAGAGTGACCTGCATATTTGGAGAGCTCTCGAACGTCAGTAGCATATATTCATAGAACAATGCATCTCCGGCGGGAGGAAACTATAGTCTAACACCCTACGTCTAGATTTCGGAGGATGGATCCAATTTCTAGATGTATAGCATCTCTTGGAGGAGTCCTCTACGTGCACCAGCTAAGTAGACGGTAGAGAGCTAAATTAAGTAAGCAGTTAAAAATCCCTACGAGAGTGTGCAATCCGGGATTCTTGCATGTGAACCTGTCTACCCTTCTAACTTTGACCTTGTATCCAACCATCAAATTTTTCGAAGCAACTATCCGACATGCACTCGGCCTCGTTTTCCTTGTCAGTTTTCGTAGCATCCCGTTAGGACTGCTGATACGGGTTCTCTCCATGAGCTCGAATATGGGGAATGGGCAGGAAGACGTTCCACTCTCGCAGAGGGAAGTCACATTGACTATGAAGAGCCATTTGAAGGTGTAGTATATTCTTGGCGGACTCAACATTTCATCTATAAACAGAGAGAGAAAGCATCGTGGAAAGAATGCCTGACATCTTGCTCATGCACTTGAGACCTCTACTCTGACAACTCTCACCAGCAAATATTTTGGCATAGTTCAAAGTCAACTATCATCCAACTTCTACAACACAATTCCAGTTTCCAAGCCCTCCGAAAATGTGTCACACGTACATCGAGTTGTACTGGAACTGCAACCACCCCACCGGACATCAGATTGTCGTTCTTTGTCGGCACGCACCACACAATTGTATGGAATATTCAGAGATGGTGAAAGCAGGGCCTTGTCCAGTACATAATCCACGGGGGAATACCGCTAGCAGCAGTTTGGCGGCCTTTCCTGAGAGTACATCCGTAAGTCATTCTCAGGATGAAGTCCCACAGTGTATTAGAGCTGACAGCTGTGGAATAGTGATTCAGCGACCAAGGCGGTTGGCGCTAACCAAGTACTGTATGTACATCCTCGTTTCGTATTTAGCCGGGAATTCAGATGATGCAGCTTCAATGGGGACGACGCTGACTAGATCCGCCGCATGCGCTGATTACATGTACCACATTCTCTTGTCTTGTACATGTCAGCCATTTCTATGACATAACATCTCATTGATTTCGATTCAGGATCTAACAGCTCGTCTTATTCAGGCTTCTGCAACCTCTAGTTTTTTCCACGATCGTTCCTTGTACTGTGCTACAACATTTTTCAATCCTCGCACCAGGCTAGGGGTGCTGGAATCTACCGGTATTTCTTGTGAACTTGGCCGTTAGTGTGGAGACACAGGCTCTTAATTGACCTCTGATGTGTCGGCTTCGTGCGGATGCTCTTGTAACCTTTCATATGTACGCGATACATGGAGTGGTGTTGTTTTTCGCCCGTCTAAAAAGGAGGCTAGTGTAATGTGTGTTGCTCTCAAACTGTCTCTTGTATGTATAGCTTTCTACTGCCGATGGTTTTCACATATCTTTTATCAACAACTCGGCTTGTGGGCAAACGTTTTACGAAGTTATAGTAATAAATGATGATTAATGGGCTGCATTTCTATCTCAAAATTGGGAAGAGAATGCCAGTGTTGAAAAAACGTACTTTCTTGAATACTTACTCTCTAATACTAGGTGCCGAAGCTATCATACTGTCCAAACTTGAGGTTTTCTACCGGAATTGACACAAATTAGGGATTTTCCTGCAGGATCAAGGTGCATGAACTGGTCTAGAACACAAAATACTCAAGTATCTACCAAAGTAGTTTATCACAACTATTGTTATGATCCTTATACCTATCATCCAATCCAATCTTCAAGTAGAAGCTTCTCCATCAACTTTTCTTCATCTCACAGGCCCACGTCTACATAGCTACATGTAAGACCCCCTGTTTTTCAGGTACTCTATGGAGTGACATTCTAGTGGAGCGGAACGATTCCCGCTTCAAGCGCGTCGGAGCATTTAATGCTACCCCGGGCCCACTCTAAATGAACGTACCACGAGAAGATTATCATTCAAGATACTATCCAAACAACAAACGAACGAGAGCAAGCTTGCAGAAATCTGATAACGTCTTCAACCTAGCCTACATTCCACCGACGTCAAGATAAGCAACACAGCAGTTGTGTCACAGCAGTGCAGTCCGCTTTCACATTTAGCTTGCTTGGAGTTACATGACCTACCTATTTCTATATTTTGGTCCGAGGATTGGCACTTCAGCAGAGGCTAAGGGATGAAACCCCACAAAATTTGCTCTAGGCTATGAACGTACGCCGGACAAACCGATTCCGAAGACTAGCTGCTGGACGAGCCGACTCGCTTAACCATAACGCAACCTATATGTACTTGCCAGACTTGACATACTATATATACGGTACTCCTCTTGCCGAAGTCGGACTCGCTGGCCTACCGATTGAGGGCCCCGAAGATGCATGGGTCTAGAGATCCGTGAAGGCACACTGGATACTATATGCAACTGCCATACGAGTTTCCATGAAGACGGGACGGTATCCAATCAAGAGTCATCGCTTTCCTCCAAAGTTTTCGTTGAAATAATCACGAATGAGGATCTATTTGCAGGAAACATACTATTTGATGCATGCAATCAATCCATGAGCGGCTGCACATTAGGTTTGGCGCGCCAAAGGCTATATTTTGCCTTCGGAAGGGTCTTTCCCTCTCGTGTTCAGGTTCGCGAGGAGGCTTATATCCGATGCAAAGTTGAAATGTGTACTCTACCTTGATACCGAAACTCGATTGATAGATAATCAAGACCGCCATCCATCGTATATTAATCTATCACCGCTCTACGAGTAGATGCTACTAAATAGGCTGTATTATCCCAACAGAATGTGTTGTGAAGACGTGATCCTAGTTCTTACACACACTGTTGGAATGATCATCAACATCTACTAAGCAGGCAAGTTCAGAACAGTTCGAGATCTGCCATGCCAGCGTCTGTTTAATGCCATTGTTAGTATAGTGGTGTGTAGAAAGTGCGATGAGTCGAGTAGATGGTAGTCACGACCCAAAAACTAGTTTCTTCGCTTGGATGTTGCCTGTAAATAATATCATGCTAAACGCTTATTTAAAGTGGGATGACCAGAACTTCAGTTATATCATTGACATCTCCCTAACTGCAACGTCTCCATTCATCGAACGGCTATGATTGACGAAAAGCTATTTCATGAGAGTGACAAGCAGTCGAAACTTCGAAGGGACATCGTATTTACTCAATTAGGAAGAAGTTCCCTGTCTGTATCCTCGAACCTCACGATGTCGTCCTCTACCATGGCCAAGTGTTTTCCACCAGCATTGCACGCACAGAGAACTCCTTCCAGGCTTTCACTCATACTTACCCCAATAGTTCTCGTATCGTACCGTGTCGATCTCGATGTGAATAAACGAAAGTCTGGGCCTCAAACAAATGATTGGGACAACGGCGGCTCTCAAATTAATGATTGAAGGTCTTTAATGATTCGTAATTCATGGCCATTGGAAGAATTGGATCGGAGCATAATCACAAAATGAGTTAGTTGCATACTCTACCGTTATTAGCAATGCAACGTGATAGCCTGATAGGTCTCTCGCTTCAACACTCGCAGGGCTCTCACCACACTCATTGTTCTACCCACCCTCCTTCCTTATCGTCGATCCAGCATCAACACATACGAAATCATTACAGAACGATGTCAACAACGCAAAGCACACACAATAACATAGCTCGGCAAGGTCGAGGTGAGATATTATATCCAGCGGTCGCCTTTCCATGAACGTTTGAGATAATACTAGCATTCCGAGATATTTCGGCGCAGCATGACCCGCACAACTTGCAAATGATAAGAGGAGGGCCTTGTCAGTTAAATATAGCGTTGCCGATTGAGATATATGTTCGCTAAGCAAGCATCTATCAAGTTCCCTTCCGCCGAACGCGAATCTGCACACCAACCGAGCCGAGAGGCTAGGCATTAGAACACGCTCTAGACCTACCTTCATCGTCACTATCCCCGCCTTCATCTCAATACCACATTATAACATCAATTCACAATATCAATTCACAACTAATACTATCTTCTTCCGCTTTATGCTGCCGCTCACCCGAAAGCACCAGCTTCTTTAGCAAAAGTATCTTCGCCAAACCACCAAGGTTATGAAAGGCGCCAATACGAAAAGTTACGAGCTTCCTCAAATCAAGTTGAATGCACCTACAAGCAATTTGAAGCTATCTTAGATGAAATTTGCACGGCCTCGCGCAGTGACAGATACTCACTTAACCATCAATCGGAAGAATGATTCCTATCTTCCGAAGCCTACCTCGCGAACGGCTCTTGGACACTGTACTAACGACTAGCGCTCAAGGATCTCTCAACGTTGTATTCCGAAGAAGTACAGATACGAAGTGAGGTTGGCTAGACCGAGCTAGCTTTCGCTAGATGCCGATGTTGTCTTCTGAATGAGGGACGTGTATGATCTGACTAGACTAAGGACCAAGTTCTTCGCTAACTGCCGACATAATAGTTTTCCAACAAACACTCGAGAATCTAAATTATATATGAAAGGGGGACGGATAATTGTAGACGAGACAACCATTTCGATATTGTGTCCCTGTGCGATGGGTTCTTGAGACCAGCACTACTATCGCGACGATTATTAGCTGTGGAGAAGTAATACAAGACTCGTTTCTACGCCTAGAATGGAATGGCTACTCCACTACTACCTATCAACTACTCGAAAGCTTTTACGATACTGTGGATCACGCCGGGTGTACTTGTTTGAGTGGCAAGCTTCTCCGCCAGTGGTAGTTAGACGAGTATGTACTCGTATGATGTAGTGAGAGGTAGGTGACAGCGTATGAGGGATGTTGAATGATTCTTCGGAGTGCGAGCGAGAGGCATATATACCCTCGCGATCAACGTCCTCGAGGGTTTATTCGAACATACGCTTGTCTATTAGTATTTCATTATCTTACAGTAAATCAATTCATCCATCAACATCAACATCAATCTCACACTAGAGCAATGTAAGACTTACATAATTCCTACCAAAGCTCTAGCACAAGATCAAAGGAGAAGTTTGAATGAGATGATGAGATTCATGACTCTCGTTCCTAATCTAATCTCCCAATCTACATAATGTAGCCAAGAAGATATATCTAGGCTTGCCTCATCGTATCTCACTTCATGTATGTTAATTTTTAAACCATCATATCGATACGAACTCCTACGCATGATCAAGCCAAAGTCCAGATACAACAACCAAGTCCCTCTACAAAACACCCTCCACATTATTAAATACCACTCACTACTCTCACTACATTACATGTAATCTTCCCACTTTTCAAGAATATCCCCCCCAAGACAAAAACACCCCATACCCGCGTAAAAAGAATCCACCAATCATATCCCAATAAAGCAATATCCCAGAATCCCAATATCCAAACGATCATCCAAGACCCCCTCAGACCCATCAAGCCCCCTTCCCTCCAATCACCAAAATCTCGGGCACCGACCGAACCCGTATTCCCGATGTGTTATCTTTTTATCTCGGACTTGCCTTGCCTCGCCTTGCCCAACACCCGAACGGAAGGAAATACATTTAGGCGACCCAGTGGTTCATACGTTCGGCTTTTCCTTTTGAGTTGTTTTGCCGATTTTGCTTTTTCGGTTTTGGATTTGGATTTATGTTCATATTCGGATTTAGATTCAGATTCTTTCTTTTTTCTCTCCCAGTCTTGGGGGATTTATTAATACACTACACACAGAGAGAGAGTTCTTTTGAGAATGTACATACTGTAGTTGTTCTGTATGTGGCGTGAATTTGGAAGTTGTTCGTATGCATTCATATTCATATTTCATATTTCATATTTTCCATCTCCCTCTCATAATCACTAATCTAATCCATCAATTTGAATTTCGAAATGTCATATTCTATGAGAATGATATCACTTCATATACACATAAGTCACTAGGAAGTATCTGTATAACATATAAAAGTATGGTGTTTCAATTTTCATATTTAGACGCGGAACAGATGAGGGGGCGCTTAGATTTTAGACCCCCTGCTTGGTGACACCAAATATTAAGGGGGGAGGGGGGGATATTCGCTTATGGTTGGGGCGCGCGAGGGGTGTGGAGATGGATGTGGTTGTGGAAGGGATTTTGGGGTTTGGGTTGGGGGATTGTTTGGTGCGTGTTTGATGGGTTTGTTGGAAGTTGTGGGTGGAATTGGAATTGGAATTGGAATTGGATTGAAGGACGATCAATGGGGGTGTTGATTGTAAGATTACATATTCGCATAGTACACTGATTATTGGGTTTATGCGCGATGGAGGAATTGAGTAGTGAATCAGCGGCGTTGTGTTTTTATTTCACGTTTTTGGGTTATTATTGCTTGTTGTTGAATATATACGATTCCGGGGATCTGTGAGAATCAATTTTGATTGAATGTATCGAGAACGAGAAGGCATCAAGGGAAAGAGAGTATCGTGCAATCTTATATCTCTTTACTTTCATTTCATCTCTGCTGTCGCGATGTATGAAGATTGATATGTATTGATCCATTAAGGCAACGTTAACACGATACATCTTTTTGAGGTTTTCCAGAAATTGAAACAGCTGTGTATCAATGACTCGCACTTTCACCTCCTCCTCCTCCTCCTCCTCCTTCCGAAGAGTAATCAGCTACTCTGTAAGTACTATATGAGACTTGGAATATAGTGATATGAATTAACAATATATAATTTGTTCACCGGCTTAGTATTTGTTTCTAAGAGATAACATAATGAGAACTACTCACAATAGGCCCTATGTCACTCGCCCTATAGTAAGATGGTGCTACAAACAGATTCTACTGTAAAGGTTGGGACCCGACTGCAAACTGGGATTCTTATAATAAGAGAAAACTTCTCCAAAGGGAAAAACAAAGCCTTTCAACTTACCTTTCCATAAAATAATTGTAAATCCTCCCTCACTCTTCAAAAATAACATAAAGTGCAATTGATATCAGTATCACTTATTGAAATGTATTTTCTGAATGAAGTTACTAAACTAAGTACGGAAAGTACGGAAGTACCACCCTTTAGTGCTTAAACTCCCCACTGTCGCGTCTCCATTGATAGTTACAAAAAAAAAAAGATCCCACGCGATAACATCAAACATCAATTAAATATTAATTTTACTTACCTATATTGAGTCTGAACGATTCTACCTTCATTTATCAATATTTGTAAACCATAAATCTATTATGGCAATGATGGAATCCTTCGTCCAACGCTTCAATAGATTAGAAGCTCAAAGAGAAACCGGCAATGAATTAATTAAGGTGCGTTTATTTATTCATTCATTCGCCGCCGCCGATGCCATGAATTTGGTGAAGAATTAATTATTCTAACTTCAATTGTCTCTAGGATCTTCTGATTTATATCGAAAATGTCGAAAACGGTCTGCGACATGAAAATGAACGTCTTACAAAAGAATTGGAGGATGCACATCTGGATTTGGATGATTCAAGAAAGTCCAGAAGAGAATTGCAAATACATTGGAATTTGACCACCCAACACTTAGAACGAGCTATCACGGAGAATAGCATTTTGCAGGTAGGAAAGGATTGGTCTGGTAGTTGCTTCAATCACTGATGCTTCTTCGCAACGTAGAATCGAAATCCATACATAATAGCCCTAATTGATGCTGATGGCATGATTGTTAGTTTGCACTTCCCTCATCTCCCGAGCGAACTTTTAGCTGATGAGTGTTACATAGTTCAACCAGGACCTCATAAATCAAGGACTCGAAGGAGGTAAAAAAGCAGCTAACCTTCTCCGAGCATCAGTACTCGAACAATGTAGTGGACCTCAAACTGAGGAGATTGAAATAATGGCCAAAGTCTGTGCCAACTATTCAGGATTATCAAAAGCCATGATGCGAGATGGATCGCTCGAAGCTCTCGAAAGATTCAAAGAATTTACTCTAGGATTTACACAAGGAAAAGCACATTTCGATTTTATAGATGTCGGCCATGGAAAAGAGAGGGCAGATTCAAAGATTAAAGGTTCGTTTGCTGTTACTCTATTTTACGGTCAACTCAATGAAAAGCTACCGTGGTACTGACTTCTACAAGAATGTATTAGATGGCATTTAAGAAATTGGAACTGCAAACAACTCTTGCTTGGTATATCATTTGATAGCGGGTATGCACCATTTCTCGACGAAGTGATTACACAGGACGATCGAAACAGAATTACAATAATGGAAGGACCCCCAATAGTCCGCGAACTCTCTGCCGTTGGCCTCCGTACTCTCAAATTCGAACAGATATTTCGCTCCGAGAAATTGATTGACAGGACAACAGAAGCCAGTTCTTCATCTGCAGCATCAACTTGGGCAGGTGTCACCTCAATACCTCCTCCTACACCACCCACCGCCGTGGCATCACCAGCATTGGGTAAAGCCACTTCGGCAACCACTCCAACAGCCACTTCGGCAGGGATCAAGAAACCCGATGTTACAAGTAACGTTTTTGTTCGATTAGGCTGGACTCCCGAGCCTCGAGGACTTGACCCCCCAATACACGTCAAGAAAGAGGTATTGGAAGCGGTAAAACGAAGAACCAACAATAATAAGCTTTGCAATAACCATTATCTTCGAGGACCTTGTTCTAAAGGAATCGAATGCTGCTTTGAACACGATCACAAAGCGACGGAGGAGGAAATAAAAGCCATTGCTCATCTAACACGACAAAATCCTTGTGTCAATGGTCAAGATTGCGACAACGAAGAATGTATTTATGGTCATCATTGTCCGAGTGTGGTCATTCCAAGTGTTGGGCCCAAGGAGCCTACTTGTATGGCATTCGCTTGCAAGTTCTACAAAGAAGATCATCCTCCAGGAACCATTATCAAGCATCCAAAGAAGGACTATGTCGAACGATATTAAGAAAAGGTCCATTTACCTCCATTGGCCCGGTACTCTTTGCAACATCGTATAATATTTGCCACTGTGACGAAGAGAGAATGAAATCTCGTTGATTCATGAATGGGGGCTTTTCTGATTTGATAATGGGATGCGATTCTCTGGGCACAAACAAAAGTTATATTTAGACTCGAAGAGTCGATTTTTAATTGCAATAAGCTGGCTTTCATGGATACTCAGTACTTGGCTTAGGGGATGGAAACAAAATCACAATCTTTTCATTGCTGCGGCATGTCACTCTTTGATATGAATCACGGTGCCTTTTCCAGGTCACAGCTGGAAATAATATAATTTTGCCATCTGAATATTTTTGAGCCCTATTCATATGTGAGCCTCGGTGAAAGGAATCGGGTAGGATATATGTCGCTGTTCTTCTTTTCAATCTTATATGTCTGAAAGGTTATGTGAATTATTAATGGTGACAAATGTGATAAATGTGAGGTAGGTTTGTTTTCTGTGATGTGATGTTTCTATGATGTTTCTACTCGAGTATGAGTGTTTCTGCTTCTGTTTGTCTTTCGATGATGATGTTGTTGATGTTGATGTTGATGTTGATGATGATGATGATGATGATGATGAGATTGGTGTCGATGATGGGGAGTTTGGGCGTTTGTTTGGTGAGAAAGGGTGAGAGTGAGAAAGGGTAGGACAGGGGGCGAGGTAGGGTGGGATAGGGGTATGTGCTATGTGCTATGTGCTATGTGCTACTGTATATAATAAATGATATGCGATGCAGCTGAGTGAGATGGATATGAATGGGGATGGATGATGGGGATGGATAGTGAGATGGATAAATGATTGCAAAGTGAAATGAATAATTTGATGGATAATGAAATAGATAATTGATCAACATAGTGAAATGAATAAATTTGATAGATGGATAAATGGGTGGACAGTAACAACTTATAAATTTTGTGTGATGTTATGTGTGTACATAGTAGTGTGTGAGGGGGGATGTGGGGAGAACTTATGGGGGTATGGGGGTATGGGGGTAGGCATTTGGGCGGGGGTGTACTCGAGTACTATTGTATAGTGTATGTATGTATGTATGTATCACATTTCACATTATGCTAGTAAGGGGTAAGAGGTGGAGTGTGTAGGGTAAGAGATGGAGGGTGGAGTGTGTAGGGTAAAGGGTACAGGTGATGTGTGTATATATCTTGCTTGAATCGGATTTGGATTTGGAAAGATGATTTCAGTGTTTGAGAAGGGGTTTTGAAGCTAGAGGAATAGGGATAAGAGAGTAGGAGTTGGAGGGATAGGAATGAGGAATGAGGAAGTAGGGGTAGGTAGGAATTAGGAAGCGGGGATGTTTTATTGTGTGTGATTTTTGTGTTGTTGTAGGGGAGATGTTGGGTGTTTATTTTCAAGTCTGTTATGAGGGATTGTGAATAAATGGATGGATGGTTTGGAGAGGGTTTAGGTGTGGATATGGGTATTATATTGTAATTTGTAGTGTATTGTATTGTGGATTCGTGGGTGTGGTACTGGTACTGGTACTGGTACTGGTAGTGGGTTGTGTTGTGTTGTTGTGTTGTTGTGTTATTGGATCGGAGTTTAGAGATATTCTGGTGGGATGTTGGGATGTTTTTGGGGGAGGGGAGGGGAGGGGAGGGTTTGTATTTGTTTTGTGGGGAGGAGAAGGAGATAGAGGAGGAAGAGGAGGAGGAAAAGGAAGATAAAGGGGGAGGAAAGAGAGGTATAATGTTAATCCTTGAATTTATTTGTATAAGAGAAGGATATTGTAAAAAGGGGATAGAAGCGAGTAAAAGAGATGGAGAGGGTGATATTCGAAGGAATAGATAGGCATGAGATAATGTAGAAAAGATGAAAACGGAAGGATTAAGGTAGAGTTTCATAGAGTGAGAGGCAGGAGTGAGAGGGAGAAGAAAACAGTAAATAAGGAAAAATAATATCAAACCAAACCAAACCCATAACCCATTGCTTCCATATCATAGCAAATACAATACATACTATCCAGCCCTATCACTTAACCCCAGGAGCTCTTCTTTTCTCTCTATAAAACTTTCTTTCATTTTCATCCACTGTCTTGCCTCAAGGCATCCATTCTCCTCCCCCTCCTTGAATATCATAAATCATTCAGATATCAGATATCAGATAATCCTCTTAACATCTATTCCATCCATTCCATTCCATCCCATCCCATCAAACTCCATAAACTCCATAAACCCCATAAACCCCATTTCCCAAACATCCCTACTATCCCCAACATCCCTAACATCACCAAAAAGACCCTCAGTACCCTCCCTTCCTTACCCTTAACCCCTCCCTATACTTTCCTTTCACTCCCCCAAAACCACCACACAAACCCAACCTGCGAACCTGCACCACATCACGACCTCTATACCCCATCCTTACACAGAGCTACCACAAAACCACACCATACCATGACCAGCCACCCCCGCGCAGCGCTTACATTACATGTGACGTTGTACTTCGCAACCTCCGTTGTACGTTTTGCCGCGGTACATCAGATCTGACATACTTCATGAATGTATATCCATCATATATTATGTACCTACTCGAGTAGTATTACTCATATGCCCAGTGACTACAGTACCTTAATATCCCTAGGGGAATTATGCACCTAGTATGTATTGCTATTCCATTCCATTCAACCTATTGGTCATATAGCATGAATGTGAAAAGTACAGATTCCACAAGTTCCCATGAAATTCTTCATCGGATATACGAGTATGGGCGGGAACGAGAATAATATACATATAATGTGAGTATGAGTACAGGACCATGAATAATACCGATATACAGACGGGTGCTGAGAGCGAGAGAGCGAGAGGGTGAAAAATATGCCGAGGGGAGGGGGGAGAGGCGAGTCCCGTACTATACTGTACTGTCCTGTAGAGTATTTAGGAGTAAGAAAGAAAGCAAAGGTTCTACTTATCTATCTAGATAGATATATCCCATCCAACTCAGCTCAGCAGACGCTACTCCAACTCCAAACAGTTTTAAATTATAGGGAAGTGAAGCGAACATTCAACATCAAAGCCTACCCGAGTAGTTCTACCAAAATAAGTATTGTATATACTCGAGTACTCCGTACAACTAGTTTTCTCACCATCCACATCCGCATCCACGTTCACCCTGCATACGCAGTATTTCAGTATTTGTCCCTCTACACCATCACTATACCATCACCATCATAAAACCCATTGGAAAGCACAAATCTCATTTCTATTCAACCTCTTCCTCTACCAGAATCAATATCAACATCAACATAACAATACCCTGCTCCGACATTCGGTTTCCTTTCCTCTCCAAGCACCATCCAATCGCACACAACGCCCTATACCCGTAGTCCGTCTCGCATATAGGCATATAGTATAGTGATTACAAGCACCTAGGACATTCATTCCATAGGCCGATAACTGCATAATGAGGGTGTTTGGGTATTTAGTTTTTGGTTGACGAGGGGCCTCCTCCCGGTGCCGGTCGCTTATTTGCAATCTCTCATATTTATTCATGTGTATACTCGAATAGATGCTAGATTACATCACCTGCATCATGTACTCGCATCTTGTACTCGCGCACAAGTAAAGACCATCGTGCCGCGTGAGGAGGCCATGCAGAATGCAGAAAGGGATTCGTAATTCCTATCATGGGATGCCACTTGACGCCCCCAACAAATGACAAGTCGAGTGCATAATCTTATTGAGTATGCACTGCAGCCATGTTTTTGGAATCTTGATAGCTTTGACAGCACTTTTTGGAATGCGAGTCTTAGAGGTGTGGCATGTGAAGATTGAATTTATTCGATTTGAAATGTAGGTACAGTACTTGTATATTACCGCACTTACTGGTACTTTTATCTTTTTCAATGCCGTAAACTATTTCAAGTGGCTTTTACCTTGGATTTTGTACATGTCGGATATGCGTCATTCTTTGGTTATGTTTTTTATATATATAATAGAGGATTGAATTGAGAGTGATGATCAATGTATAGGGATATGAGTGAGAGAAAAGAGGTGACTTTGAGTGAGGTTTAGATGTCTGAAAAATAATGATTTAGGATCTGTGAAAGAAGTAAATAAATGGCACAATTTCCCGGGTATAAAATTGCCATTTTTAGTGTGGGAAACTTTGATAGATTGATTGAAATTGTTAAGATGAGCCAACTGACGCGGAGTCATCGGAATCATCTTCGTAGTCCTGGATTTCTTGCTTGGTAGCTTCCATTCCCTCAGAACTCATAAGTCTGTCGTTCTTTTTATTGGCTATTAGGATAAACTTGATTAGTGATCACATCTCAAAAATCTGGTGTGGGTGCGAAGAACTTACTCTCAGGGTCAACGAAAAACTTCTCTTGGACTTCACAATCTAGTAAGGTCGAACCATCTCCGATTTCACTCCTTCTCCCTAATATGCATCCCGTCAATTTGCACGATTTACCTACCACCACTCCATCCATCAAAACACAGCGAGTCAATTTAGCTCCAGTTTTAATTTGGCAATTGGCACCGATGACACATTCTTTGATGCTGCATTCCTCTTCCACGATTACATTTTCGGCTAGGAGACAGTCGGGTCGGTACACCCTGGTTTTCTGTGCGGCAATTCCTTCTGGGTAGGATACTTTGCTGTTGTGAGCGAATGGAGAGGCGGCATCGCGACCAACTTGATCGATGGCTTCAATTTTGGCGAGTTGAAGAGATACGTTTAAAAGAATGGGGGCGGTATCGACTCGTCGAATGAAGGGCGGAGATCCTTGTGAAGTGGGCTTTGAAGGATGGATGTACGCTAGGATTGGAGGTATCACCAAGCTTGATTTTTTGTCAGAGGCCGAAGTGTCTGATGATTTGGTAGATAGTGCATCCTCGAGTTTAGAGGTCCAAGTTGTACTCAAATTGCTGTAATCGATATCATCACTTGCTGGACTATTGTCGAGCATGTTGTCATCGGACTCGTCGGGTCGTGTGCTCTGGAAAATTTCTCGGAGGCCTAATTTGTCGCCTAGACCTTGTTGCCACCCCGCTTTAGCCCACCATCCAATAACATCTTCGCCAATGCTGTCCATGTGCTCGTTCACGCTGATCATGTCGATTACCCAGGCTGGGAAAATGTAAATATGCGCATCTCTATGGGAACTCAGCATGCGAATACGGGGATGGCTGCGTACTAGGGCATGTCGAATGGGTAAACCTTTCTTGTCTTCAACTATATCCTTGAGAGTATCGGTGGGAACCGAGTAAACCAGGTTCGAAATATGAGGAATCAAAGACGAATTCGAAGGTGGTACCGAGGTGGCGGCAAGGGGTGATGTTGCAATGAAATCGGTTTCTTCTCCTTTAATTATCGTTTCGCTCTTGGTCTCGTACCACACCCCAAGTCCACCACGTCTTCCACCTCGTTCACCACCAAGTGCCATTTTTGGGCCCTCGTAACCCCCTCCTGTGGCCCCGCCCAAACCTCCTTCCTTGATCATCCATGATGCAATTAATGACTCGCCGCCAAGCTCACAAACCAGATCACAGGGAAGTACTATGAAATCACCTTTGATGATGTTTCGTACCTCTGGCAATCGAAAGATCTGTGCAGTACCTGTGGTTTGATCTAAACTCTTGGGTGCTAATAAATCTGGTTTTGGTAATGGTAAACTTGTCAAATGCGGGTTAGTGGCCAATGCAGTTTTAATAGCTGCTTCTGAAGAAGAAGGTGTGATGAGAGTGATATCTGAAGAAGTGTTAGTATCTTGAAACTGATGGTATATACAGAAATATGACTTGACTTACTGGTCACTCCCATTCGATGACAGAAATCGATAGGATACCAAACCATAGGTCGATTTGCTATTGGTATTAAAGCTTTTGGATTCTCATCTGGATTGGAAGTGAACGTGGGAAAAGATGATCCTGGCCCACATAGGATGATGGCCTGGAAGCCAGGTGCTGGCATTGCGTGAGGCATTATCGGTTATTTGTTTTCGCCTGTGGGATGAATGAGAAAATTCGGCGATGTGGATTTGAGAGGAAGGCAATTGCCGAATTTACCAAAAATATATGGCTAGCAGTAGATTATTGTACAGAAGTAAAGTCGAGCGACTAATTTGGCAGAGTTTCTTTGAAGAGGAGTTGTGAAAGCTTGTTGTTCTGACTGTTCGTTATCCAGCGTTTTCGTTGTCGTGTAAAAGTTTGGCGATGATGCTACTGGCTCTCGAAACTAGTGTCACATGAGTCATAGAGCCACGTGATTTGACGAAGGACAAATATTTTTTGCATTCAATTGGATTTTTTTTGGTTGTACAAGTTGCTTGATCTTGTATATTGGATCAGAAAGATGCCAATTCCTCTCCATTGATGAGAAGTTGGACGTCTATATCGCCGATATCACCATTTTATAATCCAGACGAGGGAGCGAGGAGGGAGAAGTATAATATCCTCTAGCAGATGTATTGATCTAGTTTCTAGTTTAGGCATAAATTAAGTAATTGATATCTTTCAGAAAGCCTAGTGGCCAAGAAGTACATGCATGTTACAAACAGATCAATCTCAACAGCGATATGCGGCAGGATAATAGAGTGAGTACATTGTTGCTTGAACATCAGGACATGGCGGAAATCTAGATGAGGGGTATTTCAAATTGTATTATATGAATTGTGTGTACACAAGACCACAGACTTCCCAGCCCAATCCTGATACACCGGTAGCGCTCCATGATCCCTCAAAGCTTCATGAACCCTTTTTTCCCCATCACGTTCCACATCCATACCAATCTCCATCTCCATCCCCATCCCCATACCCCGCTTTCCTCATCCTCTCACCATCCCTCTCACTCTCACTCAGCCTCACACCCACTCCCTTTCACATCCTCATATACTCACACCTGAAGATACCCTCATCCACTCACCCTAAAACCATCAAACCATCCAAGCTATCCCCCAATAATTCAAATCTAATTTCAACCATCCTTCAACCATTTTTCATACCCAGGAATTCAAATAATGAACAATCCAAATGAAAGATAGAACAGATATCATATTAATCCTAAGCTGAAGATAGGAGAAATACTGTACTGTACTGTACCTGTTAGATTGATGAGAAGAGGAAAGAAAAAGGAAAGGGAAAAGGGGGTAAAGAAGGGGAGGGCAGAAAGGGAGAGCGGTAAGTGTAAATGTGACATTAATTGATGTCCTGTAGGTGTGAATCAGAATCATTACCTACAATTTGGCCATATAACATAACCACAAAGAAACTACCAAAGAACCATGCTCGATTATATTATGTTCAAAACAATTAGATTTGTGCATCCAATAAAAAAGAATATCCATCCATCATACAAAACATTTGCGAGTCAGTTCAAGAGAAAATCCTGTGACCTCCAAGGCTCCCAGTCCGGTATCAACCATTCATCCAAAAAACCCTACGTCAAAGGTATAAAAAGAAATCGAAAAGACGCCCCTGATCTGCTTGCTTGCCTGCCTATTATTCCACACCAAGAACTTTTCTAGCCCAGTAATCCCCAATGCGATTCCCCTCTACAACAACAACGCCTCTTCCAAGGCCAACTCTATCTTCTCTTTCCCACCATTGTTCTTTTCGTGTCGATACTTCACTGCCACCTTCGGATTCGCTGTCTGCGAGTCCTCCATGGCCTCCATCGACGCCTACGACGAGGACAACGTCTTCTCGAAGCCAAGTCTGCATAGGGTTGATTGCGGAGCCATTCTCTCCGGCGAGGGATTCTTGTAGGTATACAAATTCGGGTGCGAGATGTCGGAGAATCTGAACATGGCCGGTTGGGGTGGTAAATGGTAGGACCATGGTTTCCTTTTCCACTAAGCCTAATGCTTCGTTATAAATTGGGCCGAATGCGGGTGGAGTCGAGGCCTTCGGAGGAAACATTGGGGTTCTATTGTTTATTAGCTGGTAGCTCTCGAAACAGGATTGAAGGAATTATTCTTACAACTGTCTGTCGCTTTCTTCCTCTGGTGTATGAACATCTTCACGGTCAATGTTCGAAAACGAGGAACTGATAGATCCAGGCGGTTTCTCGCCTGCAGCATCCAGCGGATGCTCCGTTAGCCCAGGTGCGAATATTAGAATGAATAGTCGTATTTTGGAGAAGTCGGTTTTTCGGGGGAGATGGGAGAGGATTGACTACAACATTTATTAGTAACTATCGGCTAGTATATCCCTATTAACAAACCGCATATTCGTGATGATAGCCTGCTTCCGAAGCAGCGTCATCAACGTGTGATTCGGCAGAAACTACAATGGCAACGGTCTTCCTCCTTCCATTACTGACTGGCGCTCGAGGTGCTGGGGAAACTCCTGAAACGCTCTCAGAGCGCAATTCAATTGGCCGTGGGACTGGAACCGATGTCGTAGTTGTGGTTGTGGTGATGGGTGGACTTGGAGCGGCATTTCGTCGTATAACTGATTCCTCCTGCCATGTTCTATGATCATCGAATCCGTGTTTATCTTCCTCCCTAATGGAAGAGAGAGCACTTCCCACAACTCCTCCTACCGCAGCGGCTCCCGCCGCAAGACTTCTACTAGCGCTATTGATGAATTGCTGTGGACTAGGCGTTCTTTGTAGTGCGCCCGACATCTGAGCTATATAGCCTTGCGATTCTTCCGATCGAGAAGGATGTGGCGGTAGGTTTTGTTCGGTTGTGCCGAAAGAAGCTTCCCCCGGTCGCATATCACCTGCGTATGAAGGAGGTCCTGTTCGAAAGCTGCCATCTGGATTTCTAGCAACAGGTTCTGGTCTAGGAGGTTGTAAAGGTCTGTTCTCATCTTCATCATCTTCATCGTCATCTTCATCGCCTCTCGTGCTCCATATCCATGCTACCACACCTACTGCGGCTGCAGTAACAGTGAAAGCTAGTGGTAACCAGTAAGAGGCATTTCCTCGACGCGCCTGGGCGCCTCTGCGATCGTATGGGGTTGACATTTAGGAATATTATCGCATCACATTCTCCATTGATCAGGTCCCCAGATATTGTAATAAATCGCAAATCATAAATTCATAAAAACTTGATGTGTGCTGCTCATTCAATTGTGGGGATAAATCATTGATCAACAAATCCCGAGGGGGGAGATTGGAGAAGGCTGGGAGCTTTATGTTGACCTGAGTTTTTACCCTGTCTGCTGCTCCTACTTACTTACATCCTCGGACCCTTTCTTTGTTTATTTGTTGTCCATGATGGCTGACCGCCTTCGATGGCTGACACGTGAATCGCGGCAAAATAACTCAAGAATTATTGACATTATTTTGACTTATGATTTTGATATTGAACTGCGATACATATCGATGACTAGCAGATCAACAAGTAGTATCTCGCAACTGTATGTGATATAAGAAGATAGGGCTATACAAGATTTCTATCATCGTGAGGATCTAGTATGTACAATAGGACTCAATTATCAAACCCTGGGGCACTACCTACTAACCTAAATATCTATCCCATCCAGCCAAATATATACTACCAGTGTGCTGTCTGTTATGCTATATCTTGTAGCATAATACCATTGAAATCATCCTGCAACCTGCCTTCACTTGTTGGCTACCACGCTTCTCCTTGAGAAATTTCAATGGCTCGAGCTGACCTCAATCCAAAGCACTCAATATACCATCTGCGGGATGCCGTTCTTACTCTCATTCATTGTTTAACTCCAACTCCAACTTTGCCTTTCGCTCCTACCCCATTGTTCCAAGTCCTCCGGCAACATCATCCACTCAGTTTCCAGCCCTAACTCGAGCATTGAATCCTAGAAAGGCCCAGCTCTTGCCATGTAATCGCCCCCGATATATTATTTTTAGCGCATCCTGGACATGCAGGAGTCTCGAGCCCGTCGTTTCGATCCCATACTGTAGATATATCCCAACCAATGCCATTCCCATTTCAACTGGACTCAATATGTTTCAGCAGCCCTGTAGCAACTGTCGAACCTTGTAATGAAATCAATTTCTACCTCCCTCAATGTCCAATTCCAAGCCAAACATTTGCAACCGGTTGTCCAAATCCAATTGCTACACTGAAACCCAGCTCTGGCCGATTGTCCTAAGCCAAGCCGCACACTCAATTGTCAGTGCCAGGGCGCCGCCACTATATATTATTGATGCGATCATCATTTGTGAGATTGTAGCCCGCGGCTGGCAGATATTCAGATCGGTGGATGGGTCAATATCGTAGCATATATCCTTCTCTTCAATTTGTGTATCATTTATTCCATTCTTAAATCGTAAATGTATTCGTAGACATATTCGTAGACGTATTCGATCTCTGAGCGCCTCTGCGACAAATCTGCGACAAAAAGAGAGCTGGCTGCCGGCATGCCCACAGGTATTATGGCTTCGAAAATGCCTTCCATATTATTAATTTCCTTCCCAGAGACGTTTTCCCATCTTTCCGCATATATATATTATTTGTAATTCTTCGTGGTCCGTCGATGTTGATCGAAAATCGTTGTGGATATTTGGTCGAAGTAGGAAGTGCGATGCGACTTTCGCTCAAATCTCGTAGGAGACAGGCAGGACCCCCAACTCCAAATCGAAATATCTCCAAAACGTGATCTTAGAAATTGGCCAAACTTTCCCATATCATTTAAAAGTACCTTCTTAACCTGAGCTCAAGTTTTCGAATCCAACTTTGACCTAGAACTCCCTCAATGCCCAAATGAAGAAAAACGCTCCTCGCCCCGACCAATAGCAGACCTCCATTTGCGCCATCACGTGATATTTTATGCGTCAAAAAAGTATTGTTGCACGTCTGAGGGACCCTTTGAAAATGGAGCTTTTTGATAAAGTACAAATTTTATTGCAGATATCGAAAGCTCGCAATCGCGCGAATTCAGGAAAACTATCCACGTTCAATTTGCAAGAATAATTGAGGTGTTGCAGCTTGGGGCGTTTTGGTTTTTTTTGGTGAGGAATTTGCGAGCGGCAGTTTCCGGTTTGTTTACACTTGAGAGCCTCGGCATACTTTTTCTTGATCGTTTGATGATGTTGGGATGAGAAGGACCTTGAGGGGGAGGGGGAGCGGAAAGATTCACTCGGATTCATTCTTTCGTTGGGGGTGGAGGGTTTTGGTTGCACGTCTGCAATCCCAATTCATGCAGTTCATTGGCTTGCAATGTTTACATGAAATTTCTGGCAGTGGGAACTTGATGGGCAGGTTCTTCACTACATACCGGAAGTTCAGACGCTTAACATTTTCAAAGACCTTCATTGAATATTCACTAGATTTCTTTACGTCGGCGGTGCGAAATTCCGCAAAGTGAATCCCACTTAGCGTAGAAATGGGTTTGGTTGCACGTCTGCAATCCCAATTCTTCAATTTAATTGGCTTGTCGTGTTTACATGAATTTTCTGATCATGGCACCTTGCATATGGGACCTTGATAAACTTGCTGGTGGCTTCACATAGGATGGTTCGGAATTTTATATCAGATGGGAACCTCGTTGGATATTCACTTGTATTTTTTTTTATGCCGAGGTTCGGCGGGATCATAGTTTTTCCAGGTCACTTTTATCACGTGTATTGAGGTTTCCGGGGTTTAACCGGATTGTTGCACGTCTGAGGCAGTTTTCCTCCCCCATACAAAAAATTTCAACTTTTGACACAGTTCGAAAAGTAAAGTTTTTAAAGCTGGAGGTTGTAGAGGAAACCTTGAATATGCTGAGGATTGAGTTTCGGGGGATTTGCAAGAGTTGTGGTGGTGTGGGAGCTCGGGGCGTTTTGAGATTTTCGGGTTTCGCCAGGTTTTGGTCGCAAAACGCAACCTACGACGGTGAGGTTGTGGCAGAAGCGTCGTATGGGGCCAGAGACTGATTTGCGTTCGTGGAGTGCGTTGCCGGTGACTATTCAGGGTCTGCGAAGACCATACCGGCTGTTGTGCATCCTCCATCTTACTTTTGGGTGGACCCCTCTCAGATTTGAGTGCAATGGCCGGCTCGTCGATATTCATGGGAAGTACCACAAGTGTGCCGCAGATATTGCCCTAATTCCAGGTATCATTGAACCCAATTTCAACCATATGTAAGTATTTGCCTGCTGGCGGGCGGTGATCGATGTGCGAGGGCGGGAATGATGGAAAGATATCTGCCACAGCGGATCATATACGTTAGCAAAGTGTCTGCAGTAGACTGAGGAACTCATAGATTGAGGCCAGTAGCCAAAATCGTTCAATTCAAATCGCAATGAACAAAATGCCCAGGTTTTGTTGGCACACACCCATTGTCCTTGCCATCCATTCACTTTGCGCCGACAGGAATTATCATTTTTTCGGGTGGCCAAAAGTACCGTTGCGACAAAGGAGTCTTTGAGATTTTGGTAAAAAGTACAAATTGAATAGTTGGGACGATTGTGGATGGTCCTCTTATGCGGAAACTCAAGTTTCGGAATGTTTGGGCAAGTAATTGTAGAGAATGGGCTCGGGGCGTTTTTGGAATTGGTTTTACTTCGATCTTCTTGGCTGCATGCTTGTTTTCGTCCGAGGCAATAGGATGTCTTAGGCGGGATGTTATAGAGATGGTATGACGGTAGTGAATGCAAATCGGACAATGCGTTGTGCTTTGAGGCGGTTACGGCTTTGCAGAACGTTTCCTTCGCTCAGGTTTCTCTTCTACAGTTCTTTCGGTAGGTAGGTTGAGTGGCCACACCTCTACTAGAACACTCCGCAATTTGAAACAATTTCCCCCGGCTTCCCATATTGTATTCGACTGCCATTTCCCTCGCACCCTCTTGTGTTATAAAAGTCGTTGGATCAAGATCAGAATCCGCCTTGCATCATCTGCGTGTTCATCGAGTTCCATCCTGTCTTCCACTTTCATCGTTTTAATTTTTACTCGTGTTGATTTTTGGAAGTTTGGTTTTGGTGGCGTCTGCCACTGCGATTCGGATGGAGGGCTTCAATGGATTATTCGATATCTGCAGCTTCGAGCGCATCCTGGGTTGTTTGTCGCATCTGCTTCCAAACGATCGCATTAGCCATTCATCACTTGCTTGCGCCTGCCAATACTTCGAGTAGAATCCCCCATCTACCATCTTGCATCAGTCTTCCCTCCCTCAAATAACTTTTTGCCCATCCTACCAGCACCACCAGCACCGAAATTTTTTGTGGCGCATCTGAACTACAATCCAAAGTTGATTATTATGCAAAAAGTACACATCTCAAGACAGCAGTTATAAATTAATAGCTGATGCGTTGACAATCTGTGTTGTTTCGATGTTGGTGGTAAAGGTTTGTTTACATGCTCTGGTTTGTAATTCTTGTTTGGACCTCGGCATGAAAGATTGGACGACAGTGAATAAGGTACCTTGTGGGTTGGGAGAGAAGTGTGTGGTGATATGATGGGATGCGAGTTGGCTTTGTTTTCACAGTAGAATGTAGTATGGTAGGGTGTGACTTTGGCAAGATGGGGTGGGACAGGAAGGCAACTTTTGTGTGTAGATAGAGAAATTATAAATTATCTGGAACTATCACAGTTCTGGATCCGCGGTATATAATTGACCATCACCAGTCGCGAGACAGATAGAGTTTGATTCTTGTTCTTGCTATATGATGTACCTTTGCTACCAAAAGGCATGCCCTTCCGGGTGGGAGCCCAGATTGCTCATGAACTGCAAGTTTATGATAGAGACCGGAATCTTTCTCTACATCCAGTCTCCCAATATTGTGTGTGTTATGTGTTATTTCGCTTGTGTCCAGAGAACATCCTTCAGCCCTTAATCTTCTTCTTCTTATCCTTTTTCTTTGGTTCCAAGGCCGCGCTACTTGATGGTCCATCCATCATTCCCGGCAGTCCAGGCATTTGTCCTCCCATCTCTGCCATCATATCCTTGAAAAAATTCTCACTGACACCACCACCAGACAAAGCTGCGCTATAATATGGTAATATTTCTCCTATATTCCATCCTTTTGGTACTGCAGGTCTGGCTAATGGCTTGCTAGGATCAGGGGGTGGTATGCCAGCGAGTTGAGGTTGCATGGCGGTTTTATCTGTGGTGGGGTTGTCTTTCAGATGTTTCGCGATGAATGTGTAGAGGTGGTGTTCTGTAATTCAACATGAGTTAGTTTATGCCATTGCCGCCTCTCGCAAAATGCGCCGAGGAAGTTCCCCAAAATAAAACGTACTGTTCTTGATATCTGGATTTCCCCCTCCTCTGATATTGACCTTGACCCGGCCCGGATTTGCCCAATCCTTAGGATGAGTCTTAACTGGCTCAAATAGAGTTTCGATTCGAAGTCTAGAGCATGCAGCTACGATTTCGCGGGCGATTGGATTTTTGACGGCCAGCTCCATGCCCACTCTTCTGCCTTCTGCTCGACTTCTGGTAGCATCAAAATATATTGGATATATGCACTGGAAATCTTTGTATTTGGAACTATCTTCCGTAGAGCGAAATTGTGTGCCATCTGCGCCGGTAGTTATTTGCGAGCCAGAAAATGGTATGTCGGCAGGGTTCATTTGAGAAGATTTGGCATTAGGCGGCGGTGCGCCATTGGTGGACGAGGGTGCTGGTGTCCTTTTCTTGATGATGTCGCGGTCTGAGAAATCTGAGGCCACATCTGAGATATCGCCTTCTGATGGATCGCTGGCGCCATATTCATTATCGCTGTCCTCGACCTCTTCGATTCGTGCGTGCGACATCTTGTGATTGAGGATGTGTGTACTTTGGAGTGTGGGGTGGTGGTGGTGGGGTTCTAAAATGTAGAAGCTCAGAAAGCTTGAGGCTGTCCGTCCGGGGGAAGCGAACGATTTGGTCACGTGAATATCGCAAGCTCATTCGAATTAGCAAGCACAGTTTGCGCGATTGAGAGCTCGAAACACAGGTCCGAGGGAAATAACGAATTTGGTCCAGACACGACTGAGCTTTTCCTTCATTATTTATGAAAATTGATGCTGATGACAGCGTTTAAATCTGTGGTGAAATGGACGACTATGATGCGAGACCGGTCAAGCTTCTTGATTATAGGAAAAGGAGAACGAAACTTCGAGGATGGGGAACTGAATCCTTTTATATTTTGTGTTTCTTCTTTTCGTCAATCTAACCAAGGTCCCAGTTCTATTCTGAGATTCATATTCCCTTAAAGGCCGGTATCTGCCAATCATATAGTTCAGCACTTATTAAAGGGATAACCTTCAAAGGTTCACAACGATGAGGCTGCGTTTTCGGATTCGAACACCCACTGTGCACATTTCTACCCTTCTTCCCTCAACTAACTGAGGTTGGGTCCAGCCGCATTTGGACGATATACAGCCTAGTTTTGAAAAGATATGGAGCAAGAATGGATAGTCAATCAATCCACTTTCTAGATTCTCCTAATCATATAATCTTATTCAGTTTTTGGTGTGATTGATAGCTAGATCAAATGGGTTGGACCCAATAATCGAGGTAAGACGGTATATGGATGACAATCCTTCAATCTGCGCAGCAAATCCTACATTCTACAAGCAGCTTAAGGTCCCCACTGGCACAGTCACACGTGATTCTCTGAGGTCCCATGTCGTCGTGGCTGATATATACAGCCTTCGTTCCTGATTTAGTATCCCTGGATCTTGAGGATTGAGAACCTCGAGATGTACATATTTGACACTCGCTGGAATAGTTGAGCATTCAGTGTACAATCAGATTTTCTTGTAACATTTCACGCTCTCCTGAAAATCGGCTATTAGAATGGCTGTGACCAATTTTGCACTGGGTCGAGGATAGCTAGTCTCCAAGTATGGTTATAGCCTCAAAGGTAAATTTACCACAACTTGAAATCCATAGGCTGTATCAGATTGATCTCACGTTGTACAAGACCCACCAGCTCGGTGAGAAGATTTGTGGCGAATGCTGCATTTGTTCTTCAGAAAAAGCAAAGTCTTAGGGGGAAGGGGGGGGGTTTGAGCGTAATCAGGCGGCAACTTTCGACCAAACCTTTTGTTCAACAACTTGGAAATCTGTTCGTTAATCTGCAGTGTACTGATTCTCTTTGAAGGGCTTGGGCGCAGTAGAGTAACGCAGCTAGTTCTGCAACGACGTGAGGATATACGAAGAAGACACTGGCCTTCTCTAGCTGGATCGGAGCCGGAGCTGGTTGCTATCTTCCCCGTTCATGGTTCGGAGATTTTGGAAGAAATTTGTGAGATTTTGAGGAATATGGGTATGATGGGCTTGGAAATTGGCAAGAAGACATTTGGTCAGTGTCAGGAGCAAGCTAGTGGGAAAGACAAAATAAATTGTTACGATATCAATATGGGGAATGATACTCACAGTGAGTTAGAAGAAAACAGCATCCTGGAGGGCCTTTTAATCCATGAAACTGGGGGCTTTCAAGTGGCAGCCCAGCCAGCCTTGTGTGGTAAACTCGGAAGTTTGAGACGATGGCCATTGTGTTGTTCTTCCTTCTCTCTTAATTTTGATTATTCCCCTACACAGAGAATGGCTTCCCTTTTCCTATCCTGACATGACATTCATTACCTGCAAGATAACTCTCATATT
The DNA here is from genome assembly GCA_000503235.1 of Sclerotinia borealis F-4128. NCBI lineage: Eukaryota > Fungi > Ascomycota > Leotiomycetes > Helotiales > Sclerotiniaceae > Sclerotinia > Sclerotinia borealis. The sequence goes on along the minus strand of KI628654.1, from coordinate 54,577 downwards.
CGCTTATCAACAATAGTGTTGCTAGATAACCAAATTATTTCATTCAACACCGATCATTCACTTCACCTTCAAAACCTAACTTTACCTTATATCACCTTCCAGGGGCTATATTTGACAAGGCTGATCCATCAAAATTGCCTGAAGAAGATTTTCTGAGGCAGACCATAGAATTTCTCAACTTTTTATCTTGTTTCTCAGAGTCTTACATCAATTTTTTTGGTCCTTTCATATTAGCTGATTGCCCTACAACTGACTTGTTTTACAAATTAGGTCACACAATGAATTCTTCAGATAAAGCAGTTCACATTGATGACGGTGCTGTAGAAGTAAATTTTGAGATTGGTAATGATTAGGTTTCTCTTTTGTTCCCTAGTTCCCAATCTGTTCCTAGCAGTCCACCTACAATTTGGTTCATTCATTAATCGAGTGTTCAAAACCATCCATTAGTTTACGAGAGCATTTGGCTAATGGTGTTGTAAAAAGGATCTTCTAGATACAGAACTAAGGCGAGACCTACCTCATCAGAAGAATCTTCGTGTTATTTGACGGACACTCCAGAGAGAGATGCAGAATCAGATCCCGAGTTAAAAGATCTGACGGCCCTTAATGAACGGTCATATTCTGCATCTCTCTCTGCATCACCTGCTACACCCGCCACACCAACCAAAAAACGGCTCCGAGAGGACGGCACTTCTATACGCCTTTTTGAAAGCGATCTGTCGTGGACAGATCGGGAGATTTTCAACACTGCCAAGCGTCACAATGGAGCCTCAGTGACAAGCTTTCGTAGTACGAACATTAGATCCAGCCCTCCTCGACCTCAGACGGTTCTGCAAGCTGCTGCCCTCAGTCAAAGGATTCCGTTGCACAGCCTGCTTACCCACCAATCTAAACCTCCAATTGATCCTCTTCTTCCCAATCGGCTCAGCACCTCTCGCGCTGATACTAACACCCTTCCCCAGGCTTCTCTTCACGTGGCCCAAAAGGAAGTCATTAATCTAGACGACGACGAAGAAGACATCCGCACCTTCCAACTACCTCTCGGGGCCGAGATTATCGATCTCGAAGATCACGAGATAGAAGCTGAACTCGAGAAAGAGATCTTTGGAATTGAGCCACAAATTGATAATCAAGACAATTTCAAACGTGCTTCTCTTGTCCAACGAAACCCTGAGATCGTACCTCCCAATATAGAGATTACATCCTTAGCCTGGAAATCCAGTTCGCTCAGGCCCGGAAAAGCAGTTGAACTCAAAAATGGAACCTTTTTAAAGATCAGATCAATTGTCAAGAATCTTACAAATGATCAAGTTTCGATCAGAGGGTGGAAGCTCGTGCGGACTCGCGATTTCATTTTTGGAGGTGTTCTACAAAAGAAGAGGAACGAATTGGCGTTCATTCATGAAATTGATAGGGACGATAGACGAGATATTTTGGAACAATCTGTACATACAATTCAGCTTGACGATATTGTGAAGATACGCCGTTTGATCTGTACTAATCGATCGTTCCCGGAGTGTAGGTACAATAAAGAGCACATTCCTCCAGATATTGCAAGGAAGGAACCGAAGGAAATAATTAAATTTGTAGAAGATGAATTGGAACTGGTAGCTAGATGGGCTTTAGTGGCAAGGTATTCGGATGCGGAAGCAAGAGTGAGGAAAGGTTCGGTGGTGGATAAACCCAGAGATTCAGCGATTTTGAGATCACTGAACAAGGAAGAATGTACAAAGGGAGACTTTGTCAAACCGAATATTAGGAAGCTATTATGGAGAGGTGAAACCGTTTTAGGCGGCGCAGGAAATCCTAATGGCGACAAGTCATCCAACGCTGGCTCGCACTACACGTATGGCGATGGCTGTAAGCTCTACCCCCCTTGCAAACTTATAATTTTCTAACAAACCACTCAGATTGCGGAGCAGGGGGTATGACAGTAGGTGCGGCAGCCGCCGGCCTTGACATCAAATGGGGCTTCGATTTCAACTCTCACGCCGGCCTTACATGGCAAAAGAACTTTCCCAATGCCAACTTTCATCTCCTACCCGTCAACGAGTTTGCAGATCTTCACGATCCCCATCAGAATCTTTGGGTGGACATCCTGCACCTATCTCCTCCCTGCCAAGTTTTCTCACCCGCCCACACAGTTCCGGGACGCAACGATGAAATGAATTATGCGAGTCTCTTTGGTGTCGGAGCTGCGATCAAGAAGTCTCGACCGAGAATCGTCACGCTGGAGCAAACTTTCGGAATCCTACATCCGAAGAATAAAAGGGCTTTTGATGGGTTGATCGGCTGTTTTGCGGATCTGGGCTATGATGTTTCGTGGCAAGTAGTGAAGTTTCAGGGGTACGGGACGCCGAGTAGGAGAACTAGATTGATTATTATTGCGGCTTGGTACGTTATCTTTTTCCCCTCTTCCTTTCTCCTATTTCTGTGCACAAAACTCAAACCTAACATCCCCTCACAGTCCCGGAGAAACCCTCCCACACATGCCCCAATACACGCACACCGACCCGTTCCTCTGCACCCCCAACCAAGCACTCTCCTCGATCCCCGACAACGCTCCCAACCACGATCCCCAAAGCGCACAACTGAACCGCTCAAACCATGTTCCCTGGGACGGCTCCGTTGTTTGCGGCTGCATCATGACGGGTGGAGCTACCGGCCTCGGTTTACCAGATGGAAGTCGAGGATTGACGAATAGGGAATTGGCGGCGTTGCAGGGATTTCCACTCAAACATGTTTTTCATGGTCAGGAAATTAGGAAACAGGTGGGGAATGCTGTACCTCCTATTTTTGGGGAGGTTCTGTTGGGGAGTATAAGGAGACAGTTGGAGAGGAGGGATAATTGGGTTAGAGAGGAGGGGATTGTGATTAGTGAGGATGATGAGTGAGAGGGGAATGAGAGCTTGGTGATGTACGAGTATTGGATTGGTGTGTGTTTTTTCGTTCTAAGTGTATGAGTAGAATATTTCGGTTGGTCAGAGTTGAGTATGCGCAGATAAGATTCAGATACACAGAGCATCAGAGCATAGGATGATTAGGTTCTTGTTTCAGTCTTTTATTTAGGTTTTCTTTTTACTCTAGTATGAATATTATAATTACCAAGCGCTTCCACCAATAGAGACTGCGTTTCGATGATTCAAGATCTGAGTGATGCTTCGTATGATTAGTTGATTTTGAGTCAGGGATTTCGAACCCATTCTCCTCTCCCGTCTATCCTAAACCCTTCAAATCCCATCATATCTTTACAAATCTCCATATCTAGTCTCATGCTACCCATACTTCAAGTGAGGACACAACAAGATAGAAATTCTGACACACTATGAGTACTCGAGTAAAAACAAAAAGGTAGAACGGAATAAGCCACACCATAAAACAAACTCCTACTTCAAAAGACATGATATTTAATTTCCCCGCATATCCCATTCGAGACTTTAAAGGGACTAGAAATCAAGTACAGTATATATATCCAATTACTAGAAAACATACATATCATCAGCCCCTTTCCAACCCCCATTCCCAAAGCACAGGCGTCCAGTCCAGCCTTGCCTTGCCTTTCGATATCGAAGATATACCACATACTCACGAAGTTCCTAGCCAAAAAGTAGGGAATTTCGTGTGCTTATAATCATAAGCATTCGAGATAGCCTGTATTGATATTAATGTTGATCGATATTGATCGATATTGATATTTAAAAGAACATCTGTGTTTGTTCAACACCGCAGAAATTTCTGATATTTAACTAGATCATCTAATCCCGAAGAAAACCACTTAGCCACTTAGTCTCCTTACAAGACGCAGGTGCGCAATAGAATGCCATTTACTGTAGTCGTTGCACTGCGTTGCGTTGCGTTGCAAGCGACAGTTCCTCAAGCTCTTCAAACAACACTGAAATATTGAAAGGGCTGAGACGACATACTAGGTATTTCAATACTTACTGATATTATCGAGTAAAAATCCAGCCTCATGAATAGCACTTATCAACTTAAAAGATATTGGATCGGATAGCGAACTCAAGCTCGAATCCTCGTCCGGGATTCATACACAACAGAAGTCTGTTTGTTTTTTCCAATGAGGATGAGCGCGATGCGGGAGGCTAGGCGGCCGAGGGGAGGTGGGGTTATTTGTGCGATGAGGGAGGGGGAGGTTGGGAGGGGAGGCCGTGGGGCGCGGTCGGAGGGTTGAGAGGGGGATGCGTGGTGTTTTCGATGAGTATTTCTCTCTCTTTTGGGCGTAGTAATATATTAGTTTTTAGTTTGGAATAAAGACTTGGATAGATGCGGTAGCTTGTATCATGGTTGGGTTTTGTATTATAAGTAAGCCTTCTTGTCCCCGGCATTTGAGCGACTGCAGAAGAAATTTGAACAGCTGGAGTGAAATATCCCTCTTCTCTTGACCGTTTTTATTCTATAAGGAGCTACTTGTATCGTCCCCCATGAGCTCTACTGTATAGAACATCATGATAAATGATCCTGAGCCTCATACAAATGAGCGTAGTGTATCATTATATCCCCGTGCCATGTGCATAGATATTCATACATTTCGCGAAGTACCTTTCCATCACATCCATATACCCTACCGCGAGTACTTTGATTTTCTAAAATGAATCATTTTGCGCACTTAAACCTATAATCACCGAACAACTCATAGCCACCAATCATCAGCCAAAACAAGATCATAATAACACGCATGACTCTAACCGTCTTGGTACCTTGACCAATAGTAGGATGACGGATATCATATCATATCAAAAAACACATACCTCCCTGCATCTGTGTGAATTTCTTCTAATATCTCTCTTCTCCTGAGTCAAGTTTAACTCATAGCATTGCGTTTGATTTTCATATCTATAGATAAATATTCCAACAATCCATGAGAAGAAGTCAAACAGCAACCTCTCCTAATCCATAAATCATAAGTCATAATTTCTTTACCCCTCCTGCAGATACTGATGCGAGAGTCGAGTTGACAGTCCTTGTACCTTCACTTTCGCAAGATTCCACATCATAGCGAGTATATTCCTCAAGTAGAATGAACTGGTTTATGAGGATACCGAGATTGATTCTGACTCCGTGTGAGATCGTACGAGTATTATCCGCACTTTGAAATTAGCCATTAAGATAATCCTCTTATGTTCTCAGACATCAGACAACTCAAAAATCCAACAGTAGCCTCGAATTTCTTCTTTCTCGTTGTACTCGTATCTCACAACTCATAATCGAAATCATGATGTAGTCCCAATAACTGACTCCTGGTTCTTTTCCCCCAAAATCTAGGCACCGAAGGCTGATTTCCAGAAGTCCCCTCTCCATTTTTTTCATTAGTATCAGGATTCTGACATCCTCGAGTGCCTACCTCCCAGGATTCCCCTCCAACTCAAACCTTCCCTCCTCATGCTCCCACCCCAACTCCAACACCCAAAAGCACTCCCCAGAATGCTTTCCCTGGACCCTCATGACCCCAAGTTCCACCCCTATCATCCCAAGTCCGCTCAGCCATTCCCAGATACTTACCCCTATGAGCCAGCAGACAACAAGCGATAGCTGGTGAATGAACATCAATGACTCCTTCGCAGAATCGAACGATGTGATATGACTCCATCTCCATGAGATGCGTCACAACTAAATGTAAAATTATCCTCACTAGAGTGCCCAGAAGTGCATAAAAGGATTCGTTTCTCCCCTCGAGGTCTGTTTCTTTTCTTTTTGTTATACATCTTCCACCAAGTCCTCATATATTCCGAGAAAAACAAACCAGATTCTGCATCTTTGCATTAGACTTCCTCGTACGCTATCATTATATAGCTCTCCCGTATTCTCAATACATACCCAGCATCCATCATATCATCATGGCATCCGCCGCCGATCTCACCAGGCTCGAAAACGAGTACCTAAACACAGAATACGCCCGGGCCATCACGCCTGTTGAAACCCTCATTAAGGATATCTACAACCACCACAAGGAGATCGACCTAGCCTATATCTTTATGCCTCTCTGCTTGCACCCTGTCGGAGAAGCCACTCGCAGCTGGATCGTGTCCTTACCCACGGAGCTCCGAGCCAGTCGACCCTCCCCCTCCGAAAGAAGTTCGACGGAGTTACATATAGATGGCTGGCAATACGACATAGAGGGTCTTTGGGTTGGTCTTTCTCTTCCTTGCGACCGATGTTTCGATGCATACGTACGTTTTTATGATGATAAGTTCATTTATTACATCATGGCTTTGGCTCGTCGACACCTATTTAACATAGTCCAGAATGGAAAGGAGGTTGAAGAGGGGAGAAAGGAAGCATATAAAGTGATCGAGGCGGCGGTGTCTCAGTATGGAAAGCGGATGAAACAACCACAAGTCCAACAGATCGCCGATATTGAAAAGAAACGACAGGAAGATATTAAAAAAGCACTCGAAGACCACGCCGAAAATGTCAAGAATGGGGCCTACGCAGAGGTCGAGCGTCATTGTGCGCACACAATGGATTGGATCGCAACCTTTGAATCAACAGTTCAATTATCGGTTTCTGTCGCGCCTTCAGAGCCATCCGAGCGACTAAGCCCATCGACACCCCATAGCGAGGGCAGCTTTCTCGCTCGCAGTCCTTCAGCTGATGCTTAAGTCATACCTATGAACGACTTTGCTCAAGATTCATCACCCGACGTTTGGATTGTGAAGTTAGAGGACGGAGGGGCTTGTGTGTGATATCGGGACTTTGTTTTATATCTATGCGTGACGTTTATTATTCTTAGAGAGATACCCTTGCTTTGCGAGATAAGTCAAGTGGATCGGAAACTGGACGGCAGTTTGTGTGCGGTGTGATGGATTTCTTTTACTGATGAAGTGCGGAGGAACAGTATTGGATGTACACTTGTCATACAATATAATCGTGATTTTATAACCAAATGATGATTTATTCCTTGCATATGTACAAACTCCTGAATGTTATAATATGTACCCCTCGCCTAAGCGACACATTACAACAAGAAAGCCATTCCAGTTCCCACTACTCCCACAAATCCCATAAACCCAACTTGCACACTCCCTGCCCCAGAAGATGATATCGCTGCGGGTGCAGAGCTCGTGCTACTCGTTGAAGTTCCCGTCGAAGTCGACGTTGAACCATTTGTAACCGTGCTAGCGGCACTTATTACTGGGCAATTTGCATCATATAACGATGGGTTTGCAAGATTCGTGCCTGTCTGATTATTGTATGCCAACCTAATGAGCGTATCCATTCCAGCCTCATATTTTGGCCACCCATAATTCGTCAAGCCATTTTCAGGATCCTTGGCGAACGCTGCCCATGCTCCACGCATATACTTTCCGATTGCTATTTGCTCGATTGTCTCAGGAGGATCCGCGATGTTTGTATCGAATAGAAGAGGGATTTCGGCAGAATGCCATGCACCAGCATTAGGAATGATCATTGTATCGGGGAAAGAACCGAAGTAGCGATAACGCCAGGTTGGAACATCAGCTTGGATCGAATAGTTTGCGCGGTAACCACTTGGACAAGTGAAGCTGATTAGATTGAAGGTTTGCCAATAGGCATCTGGATAGCTCAAACCTTGCAGAGAACTTGTGGCGATGAACAATCCAGCTTCGTTGTCGTTATTTCCAATAAGAACGGGCTTTTTGGTGAAATTGCCGGCTAAGGAGCGTTCAGTATAGTTAGAAAACACTACGGTCTCATCGACGGTAGGACCAAAGCTTCCTAAAGTGGTCCCAGATCCAGAGGTGGATGATAGACCGTTGATGATATCGGCAGTGGTTTTGGTGCGCATGCAATCAGTAACATTGCTAGTGGATGCTCCACCACACCCTAAGGCTTCCGTAACATTATACCAAGCCAAAGCAGCATTATCTGCTTTATTTGGTAGACCCCAACTCAATGCTGTGCCAGATTCTGGAATGAAACCAGCAACAATAGGGTCTGCAACCCAAGCATAATTGTAAAAGTCGACCGATGCCGAGCCGGCTGACTGTCCAAATATGATGATGCGGGATGTATCACCACCAAAGTTTTCGATGTTATCCCGAATCCACTCAACAGCCAATCTTTGATCGAGAAGTCCAACATTGGCGGTACTGTTTGGGTCTCCCGGAAACCCAAAAATATCGACTCGATAACTAATCCATGATTAACGAAGTTTAAGAATTCGAGCAGCTCAACACTTACTTGATAGATACCACAATCACATCCTCTTGTTCCGTAATATGCTGTCCATTATATGCTGGAATGGAACTAGAACCGCTGCTGAAGCCACCTCCGTAGACCCACACTAATACAGCCTTCTTAGAATCGCCAGTCTGTGGCTTCGTCCATACGTTCAACGTCAAGCAATCTTCGCTCTGTGCCGTCAGAGGATTTCCAAGTCTCTGCAAAACTTGTGTTCCTGGGACCAAAGAAACAATGGACTGTTCGACTAGTGTTATGTTATATGTGGTAATTTGAGCAGGACAGGTATAACCCTACCGATCGTGTTAGCCATTGATTGGTAGTATATTCCTCGGCAGATTCTGACTTACAAAACTGGTACCATTGACAATCGCGGTTCCATTATATGCAACTGGCGCCGCAAATCTTAGGTCTCCAATTGGTGGTTTGGCGAACGGAATCCCCAAGTACTCGGATACTTGTGATTCATTCAAAGCAGCATGACCATTGACTGGTCCACTGCTTGTTTGAACTGTTTGGCCGACAGTCCAATTTGATTCACGGCTCTGCAGAAGGGAAGAAGCCTTCGCAGATGCTGCAATGGCAGAAATCAAGTATACCGAAACCTTCATACCGTAGATTTGAGAGAGGGAGAGCGAAAGAAGGTGACACGAACAGAGAGGGGTAATGGGAGAAGAAGAAAAGCAGGTAACAAGACGGCAGAGCCCATCTTCAAGAGGATGGATGGGACGATGCAATATAAACAAAGAGATATTCACCTGTACCTACCTCTGAGGGGGTATTCGTGGCACTCGAATCAAGGAAATGGAGCTAGCATTTTTTACATTTCATGCTGCATGAGCCTCCAGCTTTCTAATAAATGTACTACCAGCCTAGGACAGCTTGATGTGCAGAGGTCGTACTCGCAAGACTGGTTTAAGACCGGTTCCCTTGTCATGAAAGGCGCTGGAATCCATATTTCGAAGCTCATTGAGGTAAGGTACAATAAGGATCTATCCAATGATGCTATTTCTGTATGCAAGTAAAAATCTTCGGACGGGTGTGACGATTCTGTTAGAGATATGTAAGGAATAAGGTGGTGAGGTTGTGTTAAGCGGGGAACCTCAAGGAAGTGGAGAAGGAAAAGGAGGCACATACAAAATACGGGAGGACTTTTCATACCAAAGACGCAAATACGTATGTAAGCAACCGAGTTACCGAGGCCCTAGAGAATATTGATACCTAGATGCATAATTTGAGAGGCTCGGGACATTGACATGTATGTGGCAATATCTAACTTATTAAAGATCTACCTGAGGGGCGTTTGCTAATCATTACAATCGTAAATACGATATCCCTCACTCAAGGCTCACTAGCACCGTGACAGTGCTCACTGAGCTCGCATCATTAGCTTTATGTGCCACGAACCGATAGAAAATAGCAATCAATATGTTCATATGGAGTGTCACGGTTATACGATACGATCATTCTGCATGATCAGCTATCGATTATCAAGTCATGGCGGGTCATGCTACCCTACCCGAGGCTCTCTATGGAATGATCTCCAAAGCTATTGAGCACACTACTGCACCTTGCGTCGGCGAAAACCTCAACGTCCGTCTATCACAACATACGCTTAACCCCTACTATCACATATAATTCTGCGGGGGAAATTCGTGGAGCCGAGTCAACCGAGTTGAAGGTTTGGATGTTCTCCACCATATGGAGAAGTTCTGTCGACAGAGCGGGGTGCGGAGGCTATGCAGCTCTTCCTATTTTCCGTCTCAAAGCTCCGAGATATTATATTTTGAGTCGAAAGACCGATGGAAATGTCAAGACCTGGGGGAAAAACTTGTTTTTCAATTCAATCAATCGATGCATGGTTGACCGCATATTCGAATCGTTTAGTCACTGCCTTCATTTCGTTGGTTTTGTTCAATTCAAGCGGATGTCCTAGATCCTCTCTGATGTGACTTTAATTTGGGAAACCCGACATCCAAATATTAATGTTGACTCCAATCTTCAGATAGTTCTTGTCTAAAAAGCCCAAAGGTTATCAAACGACCTATATCTTGTTCTTATGTCTGGAAATGTTGTACTGAGGCACAATTTGGGTAACATTCCTTCAAAGTCTTAGGATACCTTCGACTCAGTTTGAATTCGCAATGCAAGTGCATCAGTGCCAACGTAGAAGTGGGAATAAAAATGGTAATGATACAGCGGAGAGAACCCGTATTTCACAACAAACCTGAACTTCCCATGTTTCCCAATCATATGAATCATGCCGGGACTCTTCGACAGTTCCCAGATTGCAGAAAAATATATCATTAATAGTTACAAGACTTTATTTCGCAGTGTACAATGGCTCATTTTGGCCATATGCGATGATTCAAAAGTTCTCAATTGAAATTCCATGAATCAAGTCGATTCAAGGTCTACTCAATCTACGAGTACAAGTTCAACCCAATTATCGTCAAAAGATATGAATCCATAAGTCGAAATCCTATGATCACGTTGAAATCGCCATTAAAACATCACAGTCTGCTAGTCCAGCTCAAATCATCAGTATCAAAGAATGTGAATCTACACCATTCACTTCAAATGATACCAAAAATACTCTTCCTCGAAGAGTCATATCATAATCCAGACTCAAAAAATCGTATGAACGGAGTCATTCATCGGCCAGATTTTTGTCTACAAAAGGCCCCGTTTTCCTTCAGTTTTTCTTTCTTCCTACACCGTACATACATTCTACAAAATCCACAGCAAGAGTTCGATATCAAAAGCATCAACCATTACTTGATACTACTACCCTTACACCTCCTTCTAACTTCAACACTACCAACCTTATTGCTCTATCTACTTCTCGGTCTCCAGCCTCACAGCTTGCACTCCTCACCCCGACCACGAATAACAACGTACCCATCATCAATATCAACATCAAGATCGACCCTCAAATCTATCATTTCAGCACTATCATGGAGCTCGACCATGAACAGAGAGGCACTCTCCCAAACGGTATGAGCAAGAAATTCAGAATATTCTTTTCTTGATAAGATAAAGTACCGCTAACACAAATCTCACAGAAGAGACAAAACAAGGGTTACTCGGAACGCCCGGAACGCCCGGCTGTTGGATCCCACAATACGACTCCGAACCATGGGAACCTAAATGGGACACGATGCCTTTTGAGGAGAGGTTCGGCTACGCGGCAGAAAAAGCTGGCGGTGGAGTTGCCTATCAAGATATAATGAGAACAGTACACATGGACACAAAACGTGGCAATTACCCCGAGCCTCCAGCGCATTGGAGGATTACCTCAACCCCAGCCCTCCCAACAAAGCAAACCCCGACTCCCAAGATCCAGGGGAGAAGACAGGAAGCGGAAATGGGAGAGATGCAAGTGTGAATCAGGAGGCTAATGTAGTAGGAGAAGTAGGAAGAGGACATGTCAACGAAAATTTGTTGGAGATTACAGAGACGTGAGGAGAAGACTTTGCTTTATCGGATATTCTTTTGGATATATGGATGGGTATTTGATACCTGATCCAATGATAATATCTGCGTTTTCATTAATATTCAAATGCCAGATTTTCCAAACAAAAGAAACCGTCCTTTTTAGAATGCAGAGTCTAATATCCAATATCCAAACCGCACACAAATCCATCCATCCATCCATTCAATTTATCCATCCATCCAATCCAGTTTATAGTAAAACCAGTCTAAACCCGCACCAACATACCAGCCATTCAAACACCAAATTCTTCATCCAAAAAACCCCATCTTTCCCTCCCCTCCCTTCCCTCAACTCAAAAAATAAAATCTAATAAACCTGTATTAGTCAGTACTCATACCAACCATTCAAACACCAGACTTTCCACTAAAAAACCCAGTTCTCCCATCCCTCCCCCCCCATCAGAACACAGAATCTAGTATCCAAACCGCACACATATCCATCCACCCATTCCTCCCTTCCTCCCTCCAATCTAATCCAATCAAATCAAATCAAATACAGTCCTCCTTCACACCAACATGCAAACACCCAGATTACCCACCCAAAAACCCCATTCTTCCCTCCTCCCCTCCCTTAAAATACAGAATTCAATATCCAAACCGCGCACGTAAACATTCATCAATGCATCCCTCCAGTTCAATACCAATCAGTCCTCACACCAACATTCAATACCTATTCAAACACCAGATTCCCCACCCATCCTCCCCTCCCTCCTCTTCCTCCCCGTCCTCACTTCCCTTCCATTAACTCAACCCAACTCAACTCAAAACACGGAAAACTATCAAACTATCTAAACTGGAATTTTAATTTGAATCGAAAATAATTACTAGGTAGATAGGTATTGACAACTTGTGATATATTTTATTTTGTTTTGTTTTGTTTTGTTTTAAATAGAGATGGAGATGAAGAAAGTAACGTGTGACGTGTGAGTATTGAGTATTTATTTGCCGGTACTCGGTATGATGTATGAGTAGATGCAGATATATACATACATGCACTCACTCATTCATTCACACATAAATACATTCCATCTTCCAAAAAAGAAAGAAAAAAGGATGTTATTTCATAGCTATACTCGCGTACAGCATTTGATCTTCCACTAGTAATCTATATATACTCAATATATCATGGTCACAATCTCCAAGCTCCTGCCTCACGAGTCACAGCATCTTACCACTTTATACTCTATTCTAATCGAAACCTAGTTTATCCTCAGAGTCCTCGAGTACGTACACTCACTCACATCCACCGCCCTCCTCTCATCTCATCTCATCTCATCCTACCCCTTAACTTAATCCCCCAAAAACCCCCTCTGCAAATTCCTCCCTCTTTCCCCACTAACAGCATCTAACCTTACAGCCACCAACACACATTCCCACTCCACCTTTCCATTTACCTTTGCCCCCATTCCCATTCCCGTTCCCGCTCCCGCTCCCTTTCCCTTTCCCAACCCCCCACCCCCGTGATTCTGAACCCTCAATCTCCACTGTCCCGTCTTAATGATCCAGCTTTCGTCTTTTGGTGCACCGGTACTTGTATTTATTGCCACCGCGATTCCATCACCTACTTTCCTCCTCTTACCACCCAAACCCCCTTGCTCACCCACAATGACAGTATCATCCGAGTCAATAGCCCCAACATTCCTTTCTCTCTCCCTCTCCCTCCCATCAACGCAAACCGCACATTCCTCCCCAATAACCACCCTAACCATATCCTCACTCAACCCACTCCTCCCAGGACTAGCCGGCTCACTACTCGCCCCTCCGTTCCTCATCAACAGCCCCAGCGGTTGTGCCACCGGCAGGTTTAATTTCGTAGCCACTACCTCCAGGAGTTTCCCCATGCGCATTTTCGTTTCTCCGAAGAATTCCAAGCGCATGGTGTTCCAGTGGAGTAGGGTAGCCGAATCACCTATTTCGAGGATGAGTTCATGCGGCGAAGAATCGGTAAAGGGCCGTAAGTAGTGGACGTAGCCTGTGGAGGATGTTGGGATTGAGGCTGGGATAGAATCTGGAGAGGTAAGGGGTTCGAGGGAAGGGACAGGGGATGTGGAAGTGGGGATGTCAGTTAGGATGGAGAGGCCGGATTGTCTGATATCAGGAAGACGAATTGTGATTTCAGATTTATTGCGTAGGAGGTTATGAGAGATAGAATGAGGAATTAACTTTTGCTCAAGACCTTTGAGATGGAAATATCGGCAATCTCGTAAGAGTTCCGCACGATGTTCTGGACTGCGAATTTCGAGTGGGTAGCCACGAAGAAGATGGAGGATTTCGGAAAAGGTTTTGGCGGAGCGGTTAGGTACTGATGGGGGGAGAATAGATGGAGGTCGAAGGAGTCCTTCTCTATTTAGGCCGGGGAATACCTCGGTGGGGCTGCTGAAGAAGACAGCGAAGCCTAGGGAGAAATAGTTGGGACTGTTGCCCGGATCGGAAAAGAGCTGGCGGGGGATTTGAAATTCCTGATTGCCAACTGTGATGAAGATACTTTCTTCATATAGCTGAGAAATCAATCGAGGCACTGTTCTTCGGTTAAAATCGATCACTAAGTAGAGAAGCAAGCGGGAAAGACAAACATGAATAGAATTGAGCATCAGCGAATAACTTCACGAAATGACTTGCATCTCGCGGCGCAACATGATATCCCTGCAAATGAAGTGATATATCCTTAAAAGTAATTGGATCCCGATCAATATAAAGGGTCCTAACAGCTGTATTTGGATCATCGCCATTTTCTTCTGCTGTTCTCAATTGGCATTGAAAGTATTGAGAAAAATATGAGGGTGCTCTAGGTTTCTTAGCTTGTGATCTCATCTACACATCCTCATCTTTTCAAGCCGAAGACAAGAACGTGCAAGAGGGAAGGATACATACCATCAGAACTCAAACTAGCACCACTCAACCGAAATAGTTCCGTCCCAATCTGAATTGGAAAAACCTTCTCATGAGGTAGATACTTTGGAATATCTGTATTCCATTTTCTGGCGTCCGGATAATTTGATATTCCAGGGGGATCTGTCATTCCTGAAGCACCTGAAGCACCTGTAGGTGTATTCCTCGCCGAATTTATCTCCCCAACCCCATTACTCTGCGCCATCATTGCGTTCTTATCCATATCAAGTATCAATTATCAATCCTTCACCTGCCCGACGAACCCTTCAAACCTATTCAGCCAACAAAAGCCACACGTGACAAGTACCACCAATCCCAAAGTCCCAAAATCCCAATTTCTAAATTCCAATTCCCAACTCCCAAATCCAATCCTATCCCACCCGCTGCTGCTGCTGCTACCCAAGACGTGGAACCCCAAGGCCAAATCTCTTCCACAAAAGCGTATTATCCCGTATCGTATCGTTTCGTATATATCCTCCAATACAATAACCTTACTACCTTACTTACGACCTTACTATCGCACCGGTAATCACACCACAGCACAATATCAATATCAATCGCAATAACAATAGACAGTTCCGTCTCGAAGAAAAGAGGTTCTGCTTGCTTGCTTACTTGCTTGCTTGATATTTACCAAATGACAAATCAGCAAGAACAATAAAGAACTCAGCTCGAAGATCAAAGCTGAGACGCTAATCTATCAATTTTCGGAACATGCCGAGGTTTGATCACGTGAGACAGATAGATGGATGGATGACGATATGATCATGATATGATTGGCTCGGCTCGGCTCGGCTCGGCGCGTCCTGTTCTGTTCAGGCGGGATATTATAAGAATTTGGCTTCATTACATGATGAGTTGAGAGAAATTCAGGGTTAGGGGCAGTCAAGGAAGCGGAACCGTTAAGCTAACGCTCCATCAATACAATATAAATATGCTACATGAAGACTTGTAAGAGCTGTCAAGGTTGAGTGATCGGAGTTATTTGAAATTCTCTCCCAGTTTCTGATTCTAATCTGACATTCATTGTCCAGTCAATCATACAAGTGTAGAACTGATACAGCCCAGCGTATCGTTCCAAAAAAAAAAATTCATCGTTCAAATTCGTTGATATCTTGCCAAACCATGCACCAATTACCAGCAAAAATGTTCAGTGGTATTATTCGCGTTGACTCCCGACCTGTACCCAAGGAAATCTAGCTTTGCCCATAGTCTATTCCTTCAGCTCTACTTCTAATCCTCTTCTACTCTTCTTCCTCCTCAGTATGTGCTCGACCACCACTTGCAGTTCCACTCCTCGTTCGGTTTGCTGGTACGCCGCCAACTAAATTCCGACCAGCTGCAGCTTGTGATGTGCTGGCTGCGGGATTTGAAGCTACACCAGTAGGCTGTTGTCCTCCTGGATATGACGGGTATAGTGAAGTTGGTGGAATTCCAGCTCCCTCGCCTCCAACATTTTGACTTCTAGTTGAAGCGACGGATGTATTGCGTCCTAGCTGACCATATGTTTGAAAACCACTTCCACTACCATATGACGAGTTATATTCGGTAGAAGACGGTGGGGAACCTTCGTTCATAAATGGATTTCCATGAGGTCCTGGTACCGAGGGTCCGTCTATTGTAACACTAAAACCAGGGGATGATTGAAATGCGTTCGGTGTTACATGTTCTCCTGGCTTACGTCTACCTCTGGTGCTTGCTCTCTTCATGAGAGATGTCCTTGTATTACCGTAGTGATTGGAATTGTCCTCTCCCACGGTCGATATATTATCGGTGTCGGTGTAACTATTACTGTGCGCGAAGTCTAATCCTGGGCGTCGTGCATTTAAAGACTCTGCTGCCTCTTCCTCGGTGTCTATTGGACCAAGATCGGGATTGGTATTCTTGAGAGATTTCGTAGGCACAAGGCGTTTTGAATCTTTGGTCGCTGATGACTTATCCCGAGCTTCGGCGGCCCAGTCATCTGTTACAGCAACCGAGTAGTTAGGATTAGCAGCTCCACCGAGAGCATCTCCACCACCTCCGGGAGCGTGGATTGGAACCTTGCGCAAAGCCAAAACAAGAGCGCACATGAATTTGGAGCGGCGAGCAGCACGAACCGTCTCGTTATGCCAGTTAGACTTATGTCTAATTTCGACCTTTAGTTGGAGCTTATCCATATTACCAATACCCACGGCCTCCAACACAATATCGGATTGGAAGTCGCGAGAATTATCCGGGTGACGAACAAAAGCCTCCATCTCCGTGCGAAGAAGTTCAATATCCTCGAGGGTAGTATCGAAAGAGATGAACATGTCGAGTTGTTCTTTCATTGCTTTGCTACGAGTAATGTTCTCGATCCAGAGGTTATTAAGTATGATATTAGGTACCTGTACCATTTTCATATTGTCGACACGTTTGAAAAGAGTGAAGAGTAGAGAGATCTGTTCCACAACAAGATATTCGGAACTAATATCAACGCGATCACCAACATCGTAGGGATGTTTGACAAATAGGAAGATGCAAGAACCGAGAAACTCCTGAGTAGTGGCGGCAAAAACGAAGGATAAAGACAAGAGAGTTGTACCAGCTGTTGTCAGAGTAGCAAGGAAACCAGTATCTTGGAAAGCAACTATCAAATGGTTAGAGAATGATCCTGTTTTTAAAAATTGGAAACTTACTGTAGGCGAAAATGACAATGATAAGCACAATGATGAGTAGAACCTGGTCAAGAACGCCAATAGCCTGACCAACATCTCTCATACTATTTCCAATTGATTTTCGGTCACGACCAATATCCACTACCTTCATGATCATCTCGTCGAGGGAGATATCGCCATTTCCATCATTATCCAAAGCCTCAAAGATCTCCTCTGCTTCTATTTTGCGACCAGCACCGAGAACCTCCTCGAGATCATCTGCAGATAAGGAGTCCCTGCCTTCTACGGCGAAAGACATCCATAAACGTCTCGCCAATGCCTCGGAAGACTTAGTCTTTTCGAGCGCTTCAATAACAACGGAGTGAGCAGAGTTAGGGTTGAAAACTTGCTTTCCAGTTATCTCAGATGCAATGTTCCCAAATACTGAGGTAACTTTGTCACCGAAACGACCAATATCGCCAATAAACTTCATTGGTGCATTTGAGCCGGACCTGTCATGACCCAGTATTTTTCTATTCGTCTTTTGAAGGACGGCTTCGATGCTATCACTAATGATATAATCTTCTTCCGCAAATTCTGGACAATACATGGGGAACAAAGTTCGGGACGCTTCGTACAGGAGACCGAGCAATTGAATGAGATGCTTTGATTCTTTGATGCGTCCATCGAAAGATCGTCGGTGATAATTGACACTAATTAGTTGAACGATGAGTTTCTCTACCAAGAGTATAATTGTAGCGATCAGAGTGGGTACCAGAACACGCTTCATCGTGTTAACCCAAGGATCCAAGGTACCATCCCAATCTTTGCCATCTTTGTTGTTAATTTTGTTTAATTCCTTAGTAGTCAACGCCGTGAACGTAACCAAGCTGGTGATGGCCCATCCAACTAAGGATAATGGAATCTCTAAAGCTCTCAATATAGATGCGTATTTGCGTACGCCAGTGCTGACCACTCCACACAAAAACATGAAGATATATGGTACGGCTTTGGAACATAGCTTAGAAATCCAGATACTAAGCCAAATGATCTCAATCCAAGTGAAGAACAAGTATAGTTTCATTTTTCCGATAGTCTCTTTTGGGTAAAAGATGGCGAAGATGACGATTGGTGCGGCGAGTATAATACCAATAGGCGCAACATAGAGCATATATCGAGTAACCACGGAGAAATTGACGATCGTGTTGTAAAGTCTGCCCAAGCCGTTGACAGAAATCTCCTCCCCGTTGGTTCCCCTTCTTGAAGGATGGATTTTTCTTCGACCGGCTATTGTTTTCCTAAACATTCCTTGCTTCTCATCTTCTTTGCCCGAATCATTCTCTGAACCTCCTGCCAGTATTCCTTCTCCGGCTCTTCGTGCCCCACCAGTGGAAGAGCCTGCAGTTCGCACTTGTGTGAGGGGGATGTTGTCGGTCATATCGCTACCGTCTATAGGCTTAAAGCCACGCCGCGAGAAATCAATTGGAGAACGAGGGGATCGAAGTGACATTTAATCGAATGCCACTTTGTGTGTTTAGAGAACGTATAATTCGTATATTTGCAGATCTTTTTTGGATATCTGAGATCTGAGATTGAGTAAGTGGCGTGGAGATAAGATTCGTTTGTGGAATCAAATGTAAAACGAAATTAGAAATAAAATATGGCTTGTGCAAGTTGTGTAAATGGTGAATCCCAGCAGACTTATATTCAATTGAGATTCTGCGAAACGAATGTGATGAATCAATGGATGGTCGTCATTCGTACAACTCGCATCAAGCGTATCGAGGGGATTGATCAACAATCCGGAAACTAAATCAGTAGTGTATTCTGCTAGTCCCAACAGAAGAAAAGGAACCAGGAGCTTCAACAATGAACTTGAGGAAACAAAGTCCAAAGGTTGAAAGGAAGAACGAGTGTTCGAGATCAACTTTTAAAAGAATGAAAAGAAGATTTTTGCGTGTCTTATTTTCTTTCTTTCTTTCCCACTTTCTCAAGATAACAAGAGATCTAAGAACAGATAGAAGGCAAACAAGAGAGGGGACTGAGGAGTCTCTGTGGAGAAAACTGATTAAAAAGAAGAAAGGTCTAAACCTCTAAATTTCTAAAGAGATCAGCCAGGGTTCAACATTTAATTGAAGGCACAGAATATTTGAACGGGGGTCAAGAATGCAAGGTACCGAAAAGCCACCACCACCCATGGTGGCATGGTCGTTATAACCAATTAGAATTCTCAACGGGATACTATAATTATAATTGCCAAAAAATACGAAACACCAAAAAAACTATCACAAAGACTAGGTTATAAAGAGATCAGGCCAAAATCTAAGAATATAGGAACAAACAAATCGGGTAAGAAGTCTTTGTGGCCTTATGAGTTTCATCAATTGATTTAAGGGGCTTTGTATTATTATTACATTCATTAATACAGTACTACTCGTACTAATGATTATTAACGAAGAATTAGAACATTCCAAAGAGAACAACTTGCTCTTGAAGTCCTTGTATACTGTACTCGAGTACTTCATCGTCACTTTCTCCATGAAGAAGTCGTCATGATCTCCCCCAATCCATTGAGATTGAATCTAAAGAACAAACTACTGACTGAACAGTGCGGATTCTCGGATCTCCAAATAGGTTAGCTACACAGCCTCTCTCTGTACCGTTACTCGAATCATCAATCGAATCGATCTCGCCGATGATGTACATTTTTAGAAGGGAAAAGGTGGGAAAGAAATGGACCAACACAGCCACTAGGTACTTCTCATGGATGACGATAGAGGATCCAAAAGTTATCGTGATTTTCTGGAAATAGTGTACCTGTCTGTACCGGTGTGTTGGATCAAAATATACACTCCTCCTTCATCAGATTACATCTTGAAACCCATATCCTCATCTTATTGATATCTACTGTATACCTGAAAACAATTCCTCCAATCCATTCCCTTGCCTCTTCTGCCTCATCAAAATCCCTTATCGTGAAAATCATCCTTCTACTCCAAGCCACCTTTCGTCCAACCTTCCAACCTTCCAAACTTCGAGATTCGACCTCTTCACCAACAAACTCACCACCAACTCATCATCTACTACTTTTAGACTCTAGACGAATGCGTACCACCAACAAAAAACACGTTGTGCCTCTTCCTTCCGACGCCATCTCATCTTATCCCCTTCTCGAATCATCCAAACAAATTCAACGCATAAACAGTGACAAAGTGACATGCGACGAACCCACAATTCATCTGGTCTCGACTCTCAAGATCCTTGACCTAGCTTTTTCTGTTGCATGGATGCCAAGCCTTATGCATATTAATAATATCCACTCAAATACGAGTACTGCTGCTTCTAACAAATTCATCCATTGTCCTGGATAAAAAAAATTAGCCAATGTTCCCTTGCAATGGCGCCAAGCAATTCCGCTCCGCTCCACTCTCCCACGATCTAGATCCTTATCGATAACGTTAAACCCATCATCGAAAAAGCCGAGGACGATCGACAAACCTCTTCACATAAATCGATACATCACCCAAATAAACCATTAAAATCACAGCCCACCCAACTCAACCCCAAAAATGAAACTCACCTGCGACCCAGCCCGCGCCAAATCCCTCATCTCCGCCTTCCAATCCGTCTCCGAACGCGTTAGCACAGCCGCTGGAACCAAAAATGTATGTTTATTCATTCACCCCTCATCCATCTGCATCTGCACCAAACTCCTACACGTGCCTGACCTTCCTGCATGCTCCAACTATTATATCCATCTATATATAGCATGCTACACCACCTTCAGAATACCACCACGGCAAGAATACCAGAACAAGAAAGCTAACGCAAAACTCAGGTAAGATTGCTCGCAGTATCCAAACTCAAGCCCGCAACCGATATCCTAGCTCTTCACGAGCAGGCAAACGTAGAACATTTTGGAGAGAATTATGCGCAGGAGTTGATGGAGAAGGCGGAGATTTTGCCGCGGAGTATTAAGTGGCATTTTATTGGGGGGTTGCAGAGTAGTAAGTTTGGTTTTTTCTTTTCTTTTCTTTTCTTTCTGGGGGCTGGAATGAGAGTTGCAGGATGATATATTGAGGTTTGTGAGATATGAGTCACATGATATATTGTGGGTGGTTTTATATGCCCGGGTGGGTATTAAGCTCAGTCTATTGACAATGTATTTCGAGAGCGGTTTTATATCAGATGTATCCTCGATATCCTAGGCTAATTCCCACAGATAAATGCAAACCCCTCGCCTCGAGCATCCCCAATCTTTACCTCGTCTCCTCCATCGACTCCCAAAAAAAGGCATCCCAATTATCACTCGGACGATCTCTCCTCCCCGTCCCAGCTTCCTCCTCCGCACCCCCTACTCCCCTCAATATACACATCCAACTCAACACATCAGGCGAATCTTCCAAATCGGGTGTTTCGCCCGGAAAAGACACCACGGACCTCTGCAAATACGTAATTGAAGAATGTCCTTATTTGAGACTCGTGGGTCTGATGACTATTGGGGCGATAGCTAGGAGTCACATGAAAGAAGGAGAGGAAAATGAAGATTTTAGAGTTTTGAGGGAGGAGAGGGATAGAGTGGAGAGGGAGTTGGGGCTAGAGGGGTTGGAGCTGAGTATGGGGATGAGTGAGGATTTTGAAGAGGTGTGTTTTGGTCTTTTTGCATCTCGTTCTTTGCTTCCTTCCTTGCTTTCTTTTGAGGAAGATAGAGAATACTTCTGTAGAATATAGAGCTAATAACTTAATAGGCCATCCGACAAGGTAGCGGAGAAGTAAGAATCGGTAGTACGATATTTGGAGAAAGACCTGCAAAGCAAGACTTCAAGGTTAAAGAAGAAGTGAGAGAGGAGAAATCATAGTACAGTAGTTTAGTTAAGATTTTAGTCTGTCTGTCTGTCTGTCTGTCTGTCTGTCTGAAGAACATTTCATTCTTTATTATTTCTCAATAACATACCGTCATACTATACTCGAGTATAGCAAATCACCGCTCATTTGCTTTATGTTTATATTTCTTTTGCAAATATCATCCATATAATCGTGTCATGGATTAAGTAATATGAATATGCGAGAATTACTTACTTACTGTACCTAGGTATGCTTAAATGAGAAAGAAGAACACTACTTAATCACTCAGTTCCAAATCGATCTGAAGCAATAGTAATTCTCGCTCGCATATTTTGTTTTGTTATGTTATGTTTGAAGCGAGATGCTCGATTCACACTCGAGTATAGCTTACGATGCGATGCATCATTAGTATTGGTATAGCTAGGTACTTACACTAGTGCACACTTCACGATTCACACTTCACACTTCACACTTCACACGCAGTCACCAAAGTAAAGTATAGTATAGTTAATCCAGTGATAGACTCCTAGTACCGGTATTGCCATAACTTCATCGCAAACGATATTTGAATAATTCATTCCAATCAATACTTTCCGTTCCATTTCGTATCATATCAGAAAATCATGGATACCACAATCCACTTCACCCTGATTTGTTGGACCTTTCCTAATTTGACCTATCCTAGCTCCGAGGATATCATTCCCGCCATCGCATGTCAAATCATCAGCACTCCCTATATCGATTCCTTCCATTCCAGTACTTTCTAACCTGATATCTCTCCCCAATACCTAACAACAACACTCCATACACTCAAAACAAGCCAACCCCGCACATATCCCACAACATAAGCCGCCACCACCTCCACCTCCTCGCTGGTGTACGGGGACGCTTCCTTGGTTTGCTGGTTTGGTTTGGGATGAGGAGAGCGAAGAGAGGGAGGAAGGGATTGTAAAGGATGTGGATGTGTTCATAGAGGGGTGGGGTGACTAGTGGAGATTAGTTTGGTTTGGTTTGGTTTGGTTTTGGTTTTGGTTTTGGTTTTGGTTTGGTGGGAATGGAAGGAGATATATAGATGGAAAGGAATAGAGGGGGAAGAGGGAGGAAGCAAGCAAAGGGAAGGGAAGGATGAGATAGAAGAGAAAAAAGGAGGGGTAGGGGAATTTGAGGGGAATTTGAGAAAGAAAATAAAAACTAACAGGTTCACTCATTTCGAAATCCTGTCCCTTTGTATTATGCATGCTGACACTATAAGTAGCAGCTGGTTGAGATATCGCGGCCATTTTTTTGGGTTTGCTGGGTGTGTGTGGTGGGTTGATGGGATATATGGGTTTATGTGTCGAATGTGATTGAGGATAAGATCGTATCGTATCGTATCGTATTGTATTTATTGAGATTAAGATCGAGATTGAGATTAAAATCGAAGTGTAGAAGTAGAAAAATAAATGCGAAATACGAGGGGTGTGATGGATATGACAATAAGTAAGCGGAGAAAAGCAAAGCAAAGCAAATTCACTTTGGGGGGATCTTATGTTCGTGATATACTCAGTATATGACTTTTATAAACCAGCCACTCCTGGGGGACCATTTATGGGGTAGGGGCCCCAGATATAATGAATGGTACCGTCAGATGCCTACCTAGATTGGCCTTGCTGTATCTGTAATGAAATAATTGGTTTATTTATTGATATAATCAACCGATTTGGACTAGATATTTATTTGCTTGAGTCTGATAGGCTTGATTTGCGTGACGAGTAAGCCTGTATGCTTGTATGTGTGATATATGCTTGGCTGCTTGGCTACTGGGTCACTTGGCTGTGCTACTTGGCACTCTGGCAGCGGTATCCTCGGTGAATGTATATGTGGTGGGTGGGTGAATACTGTTGTTGTACTCTATCGTATTGTATCGTATTGTAAGCTTTTGGGTCTGTATAGAACGGTTTTAGGGTTACCGCTACGATTGGTTGGAATTTGTTGTTGAGAGTGGCTTTATTTTATATAATATTGTTTATTTCGAA
This sequence comes from Sclerotinia borealis F-4128, assembly GCA_000503235.1. Taxonomy (NCBI): domain Eukaryota; kingdom Fungi; phylum Ascomycota; class Leotiomycetes; order Helotiales; family Sclerotiniaceae; genus Sclerotinia; species Sclerotinia borealis. The sequence continues at coordinate 30,537 of KI628654.1, read as the reverse complement.
TCGGTGATGCGTTAGGTATATTGATTGTATAAAAGATTTTGAAACGGGTCTATTTATATATGGTGGCAGGGTTTGGATTCGGATTCGGATGAACTGTTGAATGAAATGAAGGGGATTGTTTGAGATATATTAGTGCAGCAATACCGAGATATAAGGATGTGTTTAGTATATCAATGAGATCCTGGCCTGGTAACTTACCTTTGTGTAGGGGGCATCCTTATATGGCCTATTCCTATACCAAAACATCGATGGGATCCAATTTTTTATCATGATTCTTAGCTCAAGGGAAAAGTTATATCGAATATCGGGTTTACTACAATTAAAACTCGCAAACCCGCATACTCGCAAACATAATCGTATATATTTACTTGCATGAGAGAAATCACTGCATTGCGCTAGCTGCAGGGCTGAGCCGGATATATCGGCATGTCCGACTCGTTTCAGTAGACGGTAAAAATGCGGGGGTTTTTCGTATCAAATGTATTTCTCCGTGAGAAGACATGTACAATGTTACTGTCTAGATTCGAATCGAAGAATGATGGTTTGCTATAATTCGTACGGGATACGGTAGTACTGAGTAATTAGGGCTCGATTTGACAGAGAGGCTCAATATACCAGCTAGTGCTAAATAGTCAGAACTCAATATATAAGCTAGTGCTGAATAATTCGAGCTCAATATACTCGAGTACAAGCTGTTGCTGAAGAATTAGTGTTCAAACTCAGGCTACCAGATAGTTCTAGAGTCAGTACCAAACGTACAAGCTGGTGAAAAAGAGTCGAGGATAGATACCTCAAAGCCAGTCACAAACAAAAACATGGGGTCAAATGCTAGTAACTCCCACGTGTGAAAAAAAGCACTTCAAGTCACGTTTTGTCACCATATCCCCAAGGCTACAGGATGAATATATGAACTGGGTTCATTGCCATTCATATCACGGTACTGCTTGGAAAAGCTACGTAGCGATTATGGATTGATTACCACATGTAGGGAAAACATTTCGAATCATGTTTTGAAATGATCTATATAAGACTATGGGGTGAATATACAGGCTGGGTTTATACCAGTCATATCATAGCACTGTTTGGTAAGGCTGCGTGGCGACTATCGCCGCCGGGCTGACTGCCGCACGTGGAAAAAATACTTCTAGTCACGGCTTGTAACGATATCCCTAAGGCTATAGGTTATTAAAGGTTATAATCATCATAAGCTTTATGGGTTGAAATGTATGCTGAGCTTACTGCCAGTCATATCATAGTACTCTTCAGTAAGGCTGTATAGCGATTATTGCTACTGGATCAACTGTCACACATGGGAAGAACATTTCGAGTCACGTTTTGTAACGATAGTTCTAAGGCCATGGGCTGAATATGTATGCTGAGCCTGTTGCCAGTCATATCATGGCACCCTTTAGCAAAGCTGCGTGGCGAATATCACCGCTAAGTTGACTGCCGCACGTGTTTTGCGCGTGGAAACTTGGGACGAGAATCCATGAGAAGGGTAAAAATGACACAGAGTCTTACGTTCAAAGTTGGAATTGTATAATGTGAGAACTGTGTCATCAGCAACTCATCGCCAGAGGGTGAATAGATGCAGCATAGGCGGCCGCAGAGGTCTATTTAAGAAAAGGAATTCCTCTTTTTGGAGTTCCTTTTTTGAAGTATCAACCTCCCACATCTTCTTCGTACCAAGCTACTTTGTGATCTACAATATTATACCAATACCTATCATTGTTCAAGCTACTCTTGAGTATTCCGTTGCCCAGAGCTCCTATTGTGCAAGCTACTTCACAAGATATGATAGTCTCTTTGGACCATACTAAAACGAGTTTTGTTACACACACCACTCTCACATATTTAACAATTATATACGCCCCCCCTTCCCCGCCTCTCCCTACTTAGCGGTCAATACCCCGTCTTTTCGACTCTACCTCGAACATCAAAACCTCGTTGTTCAATATCACCTTGAAAGTTAAACCTTCATTATGTGAGTTACTTCCCGACATTCATATCCTCGTCTAATCCAACCCAACCAAAACTACCCATTCCCCCACACACTTCCAAACATCAAAACCTCATTGTCCAGTATCCTTCCAGACGTTTAGCAATTCTACCTTATTCTACCCGTCCGAGAGTTCTTTACTCTCTGTTCTATTACTGATTTGAACATTTAGCTACCATTATTCGTGTTGTTCTAGAACAATCAGCCAATTCTGTTCAAATCTGATCTATTGTGCAATACCATCATCACAAACATTGAAATATTATTGTACAGGTGAGTACTGAATCTCGAACATTCCTCTCTAATTCTACTCGCCTAATTCTTTTGACTTTTCAAAGCTAATTCGTATATTTAGCCTCCGTTACTACTAGCCTTACTTGTCTCGATACATTTTCGACCCTCATCGTTTAAGCAAGTTTCGAACATTGATCTTTGAGAGCATTTTCCCGAACAATCAATATTCTTTCCTAGTCACCATCAACTACTCTCCTAATTTTAACACTACTTCAAATATTCGACCTAGTTGTCTAAATTGTCTTGCTCTACTCAGACCAGTTGATCTAATTTAAAGAATCCGTTGCGAACATGTCATCGCAGATCACAGTGCCCCGTTTGCGCCGTACTTCCCGTATGTGGGAGTCATGGTATGGAAGAGAATTAGCACCCGGATATGATGGCACATACCGCCCGTATACTGTTCAAGTCAAGTATTCCAACTACGAAGAACCATTAAGACAGCTTAGGAGGCTTGGAGAGATCAAAACTAAGGAGGAGATGGAACGCTATTTTCGGCCTCCGTTCTACGATCTGTGTGCTTGTGAACAGATTGGACTAGACAAAGCCATTGTTTCATACCCGGTTAGCAAGGAGCCAACAGTATTATCAGATTTATGCCCCCAATGCAAAGCCTATCTCCGCAAAATATACGGGTATGGGAGTGATCCAAAAGATGGGAATAAGCTCACTAAGGAAGCATTTGCAGAGCTAAATTATATACGTGGTGCCCATCGCGAGTGGATATTAAACCAAGAAGGAAAGAAATACGAGATGCAGGATCTCGCAATGTACCAGGAGAGGATGCAAAAGCACTGGCGTATGGCAGATGATGAGATTACACCTGATGCTAGGCTACATCGAACTCGAATTTACCAGCTAGAGCTTAGATTCTCCCGCAAAACACGTTCGATGAGACTTCAGCCTATGAACTTTTTCTTGGATGAAGTAGACAGGGTTAACACCCTGAGAACAGGAAGGAATACGGTTGCAAAAGATTCGAAAGAAGATTTGGCAAATGCCAGAGAAGAAACCCGCAGGATTAACGAGCAGATTGGGCAATCTGAACGAGATTTATTCGGTGATATTGAGACACAGACTCAAGATCAAGCGGATAGAGAACTTCTCCACGGTATGGAAATCGCAAGTCTGAGTGACGAGGACAAAAAGGACCACGAAAAAGTTACAGAAAAATACCCCGAAGGAGGGTTCTAATGTCTAGCATTCATTTTCTTTTGCCTCCATTTTTTTGGACATTTTTTTTCTATAGATACCCACCTACAATTTTGCCTTTTGAGCATGAAAAGCATTCTTTTGATTTGGAAATTTTGGGAGTTCATAGCATGGGATACATTCATTGGAGTTTGAAATTTCGGACATTACCCATACCTCTTTGAGCGAGATTCTTGGGTCTCCTTGGCCATTTTGTATCGATACCCCCGGAAGCGTTTAGGACTTTGAGCATAGGATGCATTCTTTTCGAGGTTGGTAGTTGAAGATACCATTTTGAGGGACATCTTTTGAGCGAGACTTTTAGTTATACCTGTATCTTTAAAGGTAACATAATACAATGCGTTGATGTTAAGAGTTTTGTTTATTTCGCTTTTCTTGAAACGTGCTTTTGTTGGTGCTTTGGATCGGTGATCATTATAGAGGGCATTGCTGACGATCTAGACTGAGAATTTCACGATGAGAAAGGATATCGACTAGTTTTGTAAATGTTGTCCATGATTGATTCTGCTGAGGTACTAAGAATGCGAACGTGGAACATGTACATAGAAAAGGTAATCGGAATGTGATACTTTGATAGAGTCCTTGGGAGGATATGTATGCAATTCTATCGGCCCCAAGCCATGTCAACGTTCAAACCCTCCCTAAGAGTGTTACCGCAACCATTGTTCGACCCTCTTACCAAATAACCAAGACTTAGTAGCTGAGTGACTATCAAATTCCATCATTTCGCAATCATAGTAAAATTTTCAGAAATGTCTTTCCTTCGCCTATTCTATTATTAGCCTCATTTCCTCACCTATTCTCCACAGCAAAGGAATTATAACTCACTGGTAGTGTCACGGTAAGCCTCAATGATCTGAAAGCCAAGTTCTTCATATAGCTTTACGGAATGACGCATGCTAGCTACTGTAGTCACAAAAACACAATCAAATGCCATATCCCTTGCGGTCTGAATGACACAAGAGACGAGGTGAGAGGCAATGCCGTAATCGTGTTTGGAAATAGTAAAGGCGTATCGTATTTCGCACATTGGTGTACGAGAGGGCATATCTGCAAGTTCCCCAAATGACATACAGCCTACCAATGTACCTAAGGGTTGAGTCTGTGGACCGGAAGCCGATTCCGTGGCTGGGACGGTCGTGGAGGAACTTGGAGTGGCATAGGCGAGTATGGTGTGACCGAGTGGTGGGAAACACAAATCCAGTATTATTGTAGGGTAAAAATTGCTCAAAAATTCGTGGGCTTGCTCAAACTGGTGTGCTTCTGTGGCTAAGATGGTCGTGATGTGTGGTTTTTTATCGTTGCTGTTTGGCGGGGACGCCATTGTTAATCTCGACTAGATAGCTTGTTCGTAGGGATGATCATGAAGGCATTCGTCTACACTGATTTATATACCTCCCTCGGTTGAAGACTTTCCAACACAGAAGTTGCAACCGCAAAGTTTATGACCAAGATGGGAAGAGCGAATTTGACTTGTTTACACAACAGATTTGGAAAGCCTTGCAACATGGTCTTGTTTTACTTCACGGAAGTCTTTGCTTGGTCTAGAGAATAAACTTTTATTTTGATCTAGGAATGCATTGCTATGATATACGTGCGGGCGTGCATGGCGAATTCGAGTATGAGTTGACAAGTTTGAAAATCGGGATTCATCACTCATACCGACCACTAACCAAATTTCCAAACTTAGACTTAGATTCTTAATACATGAAGCATCCTCGAGGGAATCGCAAGCAATTAGGAAAAAGACTGACAATACTGATATCAAAACAACGAGAGGTTAACATCTGACATGAAATCGACAACGAAGGGCGAACATTCAAGCTAGCACCGAACAATAAACGACCATCAGACTAGTAGTCCAATATGAGACTGCTCAGCATAGCACTGTTGAACGGAAGAAATCGAGCAAGATATCATGAAGTTTGCCAAAAGCTTGGAGTGGACCTTCTCACGTGCACGAAATCGGCGAACGTCATGTGATCCATGCAAAGGTTACCCTTCCCGCCAAAATTTGTACGTTTGTATGCTCCGAGGCAACTTCACTTGAATCAATTTCTTCCAGAGCTTGTCATCTACATGACACAAGTCACTGGCGACCTACGATCCTCGTCGTTGTCATTATATTCACCTTCTAGAATTCTTCTAGGTCGCTTAGTTCTCAAAATAGCAAACGCCCCTTCACCGTTTCAGCTTCACCGTCACGAACCTTCAGCCCTTTGGGTCTGATCTCAAAATAACCCGATATCCATTTTAGATAATAGCATCATCCCAGTTCTTTAAGAGTATTCATTTGTCAATATTTCTGGGTCCTTGATTCACAATACCTCGGCGACCCGAATCACGATCACAATTCGGGACATCGGACAAGCCTGTACCTGTTCTAAATAACCGTCGGCAATTCAGCTCGGATCTAAGGTTTTATAGCTTTGGGAGTTGCATGTGCGAAGCTTGATACTTTGGAGGCATTATCGCCGGTTCTAAGGAGGAAAGATGGATCAGGACCAGACGAAAAGAAGAAGGATTGGGAGTGCGGCATTTGCACTTGTCGGATCAGGAACGGGCTGTTTGTCATATGGAACCGGGAGATACTTTGCGGTTCTCCAAGCTCTCAAGAAGGGTATGTTCAGGCCTAATATGGGTGGTGTTATGCTGGTCACTTTGACGAGTGGATTTGTTGCGGCTGGTGGTGGAGATGGAGCGAAGGAGACATGTGAGCTAAAGAGAAAACTTTGTCTTACCTGTGTTCAAGGGACTAACGAACTAACGGAGTAACGGGATAACGGTGCAGTCGTGCAACTGTACATTTGAGAACTACTTCTGCAATGCAGCTGCAGAGTCTGCATGCATAACAGAAGACGAACGAGGCAACAGCAACCGGATCCCATTTCGAGGAAGATCGTCTTCTGCTTTGCGAACGAAGCAGACTAGGATATTATGGACCAATGAAAGCTTCCAAACGTTCTATCGAGTCTTCTCTCTGTGTATGATATGCAACCTGCATCAAAAGAAGACGACCCCCTCGACTCCCTCTCCACTTCTGTACCATCTAGCGCGGCTCGGGCCGCAAGGTGATTGAAGCGGGGTGACTACAAGCAGGCATTTACATCGAGGATTCTTTTGAACTGTTACAAGCTAATGTCCACTCATTTTGGTCATCAGCGTCTCCTTAACTTGGGTCGTTTGGGCTTTTTTGATATTGCTTAGATTTCGTTCGACATTCACTTCGGACCCTCCGGATCAAAGCTAGCAGATGCACGATTAGGTCCCATTAGGTCAAACTTCAAAAGTCGAATGAATTCCTACTTTTCGAGTCAGAGTTATTTCGAGAGAACCCCACGAGAATCCCTGTATAAAAAACAGATTACAAGGATGGCCCACCAATTTCCGAATTTCGGTAACCTCCCATGCGTCCTGCACTACGTTTCACACGGCAGAGAAATCATGCATCATCTTACTTCTCAAAGTCTCAAAGATAGCATCAAAATTGAATCTGTCCACAATTTCCACGCAGCTACGTTTTCTTTACTTGTGACTTCAATCATTCTGTCTTGAAGATCCCTTTCACAGCCGTGGCCGCATCACAACAGTGACGACACAAAGATTTCTCCGTGCATTTTCTCTGATCCACGAAATACAACCCTGGCTTCTCAATCCGCTTCCAATTCCAAAAGTTATTTCCTGTAACATACTAGCTCCATCCGGAAATTCATGTCACCATGTCAAGCCCCGTTTTGAAATTGAATAACGGAGCCCAGATACCAGCTTTAGGGTTTGGTACTTTTCAGAATGAAGGATCCCCAGGGAAGTGCCATGATGCCGTACTTTGGGCTCTACAATCAGGTTATCGTCATCTAGATTGTGCTTGGTAGTAAGTTCAACCCCTATGTCTCATATTTCATCCGTTCATCCCAACTGTCTTCTCGACGTCTCCTGGGCTAATCCCTCCCATCTATCCACTACTTTCCAAGCCCATGCCTTCGGGAAAATTATGGGAAATAATTTCTTCGTATTCTCGGTTTAGAGTTCCGAACCCTGAAACTAACGCACCGCAGTTACAAAAATGAAGAAGAGGTTGGGACCGGCTTGCGAGAATTTTTATCCAGTAATCCCAGTGTCAAACGTTCCGATATCTTCATCACCACGAAAGTGTGGCCTCATCTATGCGGCTCTCCCGAAGATGTTGAGTGGAGTCTGAATTACAGTTTAGAGAAATTAGGCCTCGAATATGTGGATTCTCTTTTGATGCATTGGCCCTTCGCCGCAGAGAGGACCGACGATTATGAGGTCAAGCTCGGAGATGATGGAAAGGTATGATCCACTAATCGACATCAAATTTCAATTGTGGCATAATCCTAACAACCCTAAGTAGTACATCATCAAGAAGGAACTCACTGCCAACTTGGAACCTATCTGGCGTAAATTCGAAGCTCTGAACAAAGCTGGCAAGGCAAAAGCTATCGGAGTATCCAATTTTACTATCTCAAACCTGGAAGCTCTTCTCAGTTATGCGGAAATTCCTCCAGCCATCAATCAAGTTGAGATCCATCCCGTCTGGCCAAATACCAAGTTGATTAATTATTGTTTTTCGAAAAACATCCTTCCCGTGGCATATTCGCCACTGGGATCTCAAAGTCAGGTTCCAACTACGGGGAAAACAGTTATCCAAAATCCTGACCTCATCTCAATCGCCGAAAAGAAAGGTGTTAGTATAGGACAGATATTGATTGCTTGGGGTATCAAGCGTGGATACGTAGTCCTTCCCATGAGTTCGAATGAAGGGAGAATCAAAACCAATGGGACATTGGTGGATTTGACCGAAGAGGAATTCGAAAGTATGAACAAAGTCGCTGGAAGTAAGGAAACAAGGTTCGTGGATTTGAAAGATATGTTTGGATGGAATGTATTCGGGGAGGAGTAAGGGAAACTCGCAACGGCAAGTGGTTGTGTCGTGTCGTCCACTCATATCGTTCGATTCCACGTAACGTAAAGTATCACATGAGTATAATACATATATTCATAAGCGTGAAGCAGGTACTGCAATAAGCTGATCTGACCTCTCGTGATCTTCACCACTGCGTATCATTTGTCTACCTACTGAATATGTGTCTCTGATATCATATGCACTCACACAGCCACCACTCGCAAAGAAGTATCACATCCCTTCCTTCATATCATATAACATTATTCGAATTGAGGAAATTGCTCACATTTGAATCTTACAATATCTCATTTCGCCGCTGAGCCGCATAATGTCTGCATCTACTACATCTATTCTACCTGTACATCTGCCTTACCAACCCAACCCTACGTGCATCCCAAGAACCATTCTCCTGGACTGACTGCAACCAAACCAAAAGTCGGTGAAGATCATATCTATCATACCCTGCGCGAATCTCCTTGTGATTTATGATTTATCGAAAATATATTTGTGTATGCTGTAACGTGATGGATGGTGGATGCATTCGATGCTACGTCCGAGGTCTAGTATGACGAATTGATTACAGTATGGCATCGCTTGGTGCCAACGATATCAAGAATGCTAGCCCTCAAGACTCGGGGTAAGACTCCACTATACTGTACTGGTGCAAGTGATCGTATATATATGTACTCGAATATGCACAGTCAATTCGTCTATATTTATACCCTGACCGATCTGATCATCTCCTCATGTACATTTTCATTGTACATGCATACATTTACGAGTTATCCGTAAGGTTAGGTACTACGTAGACCACGTTCATGATCAAAGAGAAAGATACAGTACCAAGACCATACTGCAGATTTTAGACCGGACGGTACTAGTATAGTAGGAAACTCCGCCTCCCTCGCGCGAAGGAACATCGGTGCATCACATCATCTAATCTGGATAGAAGCCTGGTTTTTTGAATAGCGTGGAGGAATTTATTTGACATGGTAAAGCGGCATAGTATTATAGTATAGCATGTGATTGAATATCCTAGAACCGGTATTAGAGGTCGTACTTGGCATCTAGATTTAGAGGAGTAGCAGGGCGATATATCACATTCATCATATTCATCATCAAATCAATCATATGGTACTCGAGTACAGTATCTTTAATCTCCCGCTAATGCAATGCACAAAGTCAGACCCTATTCATGACAGAAAGCGGTCTTAACTCCGTCGCCGAGTTAGTTTTCCTTGAAATGGACGATGTTGATGTTAGTCGTTTTTCCAGTATGGTATCTAGCATCAGCTAGCAGAGATTATACAGTACTCGTACAGTCTGTAGTCCTACCCTCCTGGCCCCCAACTCCTCTTTGTTTCTCTCGATATCTGCTTCCGTATCCTCCGTATCCCTTTTAATTCTCTCCGTCTCTTTCCCACGAAATATAATGTCGTCTATTGATGTGTATTCAAGATTCTAGACCCCCATATATCCATCCATCACGAATCTCAAATGCAAGAACCCCTCATTATGAGACCCTACTTACCCAATAAATGAACCAGTCCCTTCATTCCTCATCTGCATATAGATTATCTATACATAATATGTGTATGGATACACCGCAGCATAAATACCTCATTCTCCAACCCATCCATCCCATCCATCCCATACAAGTGAGTATCTATGTTCAATGATATCCAAACATCATTCATACATATTCATATACATATTCAAACCCCTATCTTAACCCACCCCACCCTACCCTACTCTCCCTTGCCCCAATATCTCCCCCATCAAATCAGCCCCCTACCACAACCCCACCAACAACGGTACACCATCTAACTGGTCTTCAGTGCCCTAGAATCTGTACCCCTCCAACCCTCCACCCACTTTCGCTTTTCTTCCCCAAATTTTATATTATATTATGTCGTAGAATGTAGAACGTAAAACGTAGAACCCACCCTTTCTTTTACTTCCTCACCTCAAGCCACTTCTATCCAGTAAGCCGAACATACATATACATATATATACACATACACATACCCATCGCGTATAATCGTGTACCACCATTCATCCCGTACGTAAAAAAGAATGAACACCCACTATACCTGCTTTCCTATCTACTACCTACTATCTTCTTACTCAAGCATCGTTTCTGGAACTTTCAAGAATTTCTGTTATATAATATGATTGATAATGATTTCTGATAATCCCCCTCTCGCCTCCCCGCCCACCCCCTCCCCCAAAAAACAGATGAATATGAAACGTCAAATCAGGAATTAGTTAGCGCGCCAATGCGAATATTTGAATACCGGTATGGTATAACTTTTAGATCCAAACGTAAATCTTTCATGAACAAATAAATCATAGTACTAGAGTAGATAAGATGGATAACCTAAAAGTACTGTAACATAACACAACATTAGGTCAAAAACAACCCCCAAGCCAGATCGCCTGCACAGTGCAACCCTGGTAATCGTAACAGTACGTAAAAAAATCCCAACGCATCGATCGTCCGAAGAATCCAACGCATCATGCAAAAAGCTCCCAAACGCCTAACCCCCCGAACCCCTGGAGCTGAAAAACAAAATTAAGTTGCAAAGAAAATCAAAACGATTGGTATTGGTATCCCCGCTTGCTTGCAATCAATCAATCAATCTTGGTATAACGAAGAAAAAAAACCGGAAAAGGTAAAAGAAAAATCTGGAAAGCTTTTCGTCTCATCTCATCTCATCCCATCCCATTTTCATCCCTTAATCCGAGCTCACGCTCGAGCCCGATGATTCGGATGTTTCGGAGGATTTATCGTCGTGGAGGTGTGCTTCCCACTCAGCGACCGACATGGGTTTTTCCGTCATGGCTGCCAAGCGGAACAGGTGACGCGCTTGTATGCGGGAATCGTAGTCGACGGTTGCGGTGTCTATTTATAATTTAGTTAGACATAAGTGCATGTGATAAGATAACATAATCATCAGAATGAAAAAAAAAACTTACGAAGAGTGCTTCTCCCATCAAACATCACCACCGAGTGTTTTTCCCACCCTACTCTTGCCTGGAAATCATGTCCCATGCAAATATGATCGATCAAGAATTTCGTCAGCATGTCTTTCTCACCATCCTTGAGCCCGATGATATCGGTCAAGAATTCGGAGTTGAGGTAGAGGGCTTTTTCGCCCGAGACGGGATGTACGCGAACGATTGGGTGTAGGGAATCGATCGGGTCGGTTCGGACGGTCCCTCGTGCGGCGCGGGCATAGCCGATCATCTTTTGGGAGGAGTGATTTGCCTTGAGGTCTTGGATCATGGCGCGGAAGGTAGGTGAGAGACGTTTGTAGGCTTCCACTGTATCGGTAAAGACGGTATCACCGCCAACGTCGGGGCAGGCTAATACTAGTTGGGTGTTAGAATTGTCGGGGTTTGTGGCTAGGAATAGAAACTTACTGCCAAGCATAATGTATCCAGGAGGCTGTTTTTCGTAGCTGACATCATGATGCCAGAGTGTGGATGTCAATTTGCGCTTAAAGAAACTCGCGATTTCCTCTTCGTTGTGATCGCGATGAATGACATGGAAGGGAGGATGTCCTTTGACGGAACCAGATACAGGCTGAATGCTCAACGGTCCGAAATATGACATGAAATCTTGTTGGAATTGGGGGCCGGCGTGGAGAAAGTCGGTTTGTTCTCGGAGAACAACAATTTTTCGTTCGGTTATCAAAAGAGCAAGCTCGTCTCTACCGGCATCGGAGAGCTCCTCCATCTTTACGCCACTCAGAATGGTTCCCATTTTTGGCGTGATGTGCTTGGCTTTCACACCACTCTTGAAAAGGTTTGGCTTGGACTTATTAGCTCGAAGAGCTGGATCATGATACTCGAAAGGCTGAACTTCGTCGAACCAGACATCGTCTTCCCACTTCGTATTTGTTAGTGGCTGGCTGATGATACGAATTGAGCCTAAACACTTACCGATGGAAGGTAACTTGGAAATTCTGTTCGACGTTTTGAGTTTTGATCGTATTCATCGGATACCTGGCTGTATGGAAGGTTAATGTCGTAGCTGATCTCTGGGACAGCTACTTCATCCTCTTCTGTAAGTCGACTAGGTGCCATGATGAGTGTCTTAAATTGGAATGTTGTGATTAATGATAAAGGAGATGAATCTGATGAGTATGTCGAACTGAGGACGAAGAAGTAATATAAATATGTAAGAAGGGAAGTAGAGTCTCAAGGGTCTTTGTTAAATGAAAGAACTTATTAGTTGGGATATCCTCGGTCGAAGAGCCATTAAATATATTTGCAAATGAAGGGTTGGGTAATAGAAGGACTTTAGAAGCGATGCCAATTGACAGCCGTTTTCGAAATGCGGAGCTCAACGGTCGTCGTGTAGCTTAGCTTATTATGTGCTCTCCGTCAGATTGGAGATTGCCAGTACTGTAATGCAGTAACTGCATTACAGTAATAGCACTTTAGCAAGCGGTGAAGACCCACGATGATGTGACATGGTGCCAGTTTGCTGATCGGTCAAGAGTAAGACGAACATGGGATAACGACGAAGAGAGAAGCCCAACAGCTTAACAAGGCCTTGTGGGGTCAGTCACTACAGGGGTTATGTGTGTGTGGAATTTCCAGAATATGGTAACCAGTAAGAGATAAAGTTTCCGTCGTAACAAATTGAAATTATGTTCAATGGATTGACGAAGCATGTATGACCCCTTAAACGCGAAGGCCTGTGACACAAAATTGGAATCGTAGTGCGACTAGGAATAGCTAAGCGTGGTATTAATGCGAAGAAATCGCAACATCCTTGCTCAAGCCAAGTGAATAAGTGCAGGACGGGAAGTACAAGACGAACGACTAGAGGATAACTTGTACAGCGAAGCCGTTGATCTTGAAAAAGCTTCAATTAGACACCACAATTTCTTACCTAGGTATCTGCAAGCATGGGGTCAAAACTTCGCACACACACTAAGTATTCCTAGGGACCTACCTCTTTGCGTAAAGTTTGATATGGAATAACTTCTTCTCGTTGGGCATCAGAAAGCAGAAGTGGAGCTTGATGCGAGAAGGAACATTCGCTGAAATGTTCTAGCGACGACTCGTGGAACATGGAACATGGGACTTGTAACTTCCAAGGCTATGCTGAATGTATGAAATGTGTGAAAATATTCGGGGGATCCGGTACTAAATTTCGGACTACAAGTCTCTTTAATTTACGATGATATATCCGAAGTGAGCCTTTCCTTTGCCCATGTTGAACTTACAAGCTTAGACCCCGAAGTGCTGAAAATTGGAAATTGGAAACCCGAAAAATATGATGTGCATGGAAGTCGGAAAGTGTGTTTTTATCAGAGTTCCACCAGGATTATATTCAGTCCCACTTGTTCCATAGTTCCCATGAATGTTCCACGCTTTGATGAATATTGACCCTGTTCATTTCGAATCACAAAAAGATGGATCCAATTTTGATTCCACAACATCGCATCGATTTTTTTCTATCTTCCATGCCAAGGTCTGTTAAACACTGAAAGGGCCATTTGCCCATTACTGGTATTTTGTTCTTCAACACACTCATAATTTGTTGATTGTAGGTCGTGGAATCATTGATCATTATCCCGTCTTCGTCCAATAAGAAGTCTTGGTCCTCGCCTCTAGCCTACAAGTTGGGTAGTTGTCCGCAACATTTTTCTGCGGGATCGTCGGCCACTATCGTTTCTATGTCACCGTTTCAATCAGCAGACCGAGAGTTGACATGAACCCGCAGCATCAATTTTTGTTTTTGAAGTGTACCTACACAAGCCCCGTCCAGTGGTTCTCGATTCTTCCGCAGAGAGTTTTCTTGCTATTGTAATTGCACAGCATTCAGCGAACGTGAAAGAGTATTGGCTAATAAATCAGACCCAGCGTGATAATTCATGCAATGCCCTGAATAGCCTGGGATGAAAATAATTAGCTCCAAGGATGATTGACGATTCAAACTATCCGCAGCCCAGGAAGTGACTTTTCGCAAAATAAATCCGGACCAGGCATATATCATACTACACTTGTGCGGACATGACATTGCATTGAAAGTCTAAATGTAAAAGAGATGATTGTAGTCTCAGGATGGCCAATAATGGTGCAAGAGGGACCACGGTCTACTCCGCAAGAACCATTGTCGGAATGGGAGTGCACACGGATATATGATTCAGTGACAATCTAAAGCTAATAAAGCTGGCTGCATGCAAGCTTCACGGCCTATATCGAAAGCGTTACCGACGCACGGGCGCCGGAGGTCTCGTCAATTGTGAACAATCAAGATGGGGACTTGCTGGTTTCTGCAGAATTGGTATTATGCGCCAGGTTTGTGCGGTGCCTTTCAAAATGCCCAAGGTGGGGGACGTCGGAGCACTGTCGAATTCAGATGATTTTCTGATCATGTTCACACATTCCACGGAGCTATTTTGATACTCCGCGATGGTATCGACCCATTCGAGAACTAACATGAGCTGGCAGACGACGTAGTCCACACTGTGGCGTAGAGAAGGATTCTTTTGTTGGTGCTATAAGCCTACCCGTCTTCGCGGGGTCGACTCGAACGTGGTGTGGGCTGAGATGCTATATCCATGCATGCGATGAAGTCATTATTTGATAATCAAGCACTTCATATACCAACACAAAAGACCTTGTAGAAAGGCCATGCTGTACGAGGTGTTGAACAATAACCGCTGTGATATTGGGTTGAGAACGATGTTACGGACTCTCGCTCAATATGAGCGGACCCGATGAAGGAATAAACCGTTATTGACCTGGTTGACTGGTATTGGCCCATCAAGCCTGCTTTGAACGATTCGTTCAATGACAACAAAGCACAGGAACAATGTAGAGCCCGTTGTGGAAGGTCTAACACTTGTAAGAAATGCCCAATAAAGTTGGCTTTTCGGTATCCCACATGCTGCTGGCAGAAATTCCATCGTACGATCAGACGATCAGATATATGCCTTTCGGACAACTGTTATCAGCAGCTTGTTCATGATTGAATCGATTGTAGTCTTCCGAGGTGGTGTTTGACATGCAGAACATCCCAGTCACTACGCAGCAGGGCCGCATTGCAACTAATTTCTGTCCGCCCGATAATAACCCACGGGATATGGTTCGCAACATTTATCCCCGTTTATCCGCTGCAATGCAGGCAGCCGAGATCAGACCAGGTGGGGTATGGTATGCTTTGCTCTTTTCACGTTTTTGATCTTATCCCATGTGAATACCTTGGGAAAATCAAGATTCGGGAACAAAAGGGCTTTGCTTTGCTTAGCCGAAACGAATTGACCATTCCTCACGGATGCACTCGCGAAACCTAGCGAACTTCGTGGGTAATCGGACTGTTCGTTGACTCCAGGCGATGCTTTCACGAATCGACTCTTCGAGAACTTTGTGAGTACGAATATTGTCCACACAGACTAGAGCTAGCAAGATTCCGAGGGCCGAAGGCAGGCAGGTAACAGGCTGAAGATAGCACGAACACGGCATTAAGCCAAGTCATGTATTAACCATCGCAAGCATTGCCAGTTGGGTCTATATATGATAGACGAAATTGCTCGGAGATGCCGTTAAACCACCAATTTCAAACCCTTAGTCAAGACTTTTGGCCGGCTTTCGAATGAAGGATCCCAACTTTGCAATTTGTGGTAATCAAGTGCTAGTCGTTTAAAAACAGCGATACGCGCGCCGTGTCCCAACGATCCAACTGTAGCTGTTGATGTAAAGTACAGAGCTATGTAGCGGCGTGCGGATTATCATCCGTCGACCAGGTTGTGAGGATTCTTGTTTGTTTGGTTTTATAACTTCATCATCTGTTTAACAAGGACACGCGTCAGGGATAATAAGCTCAGCACCGCATCCGGATGCTGATATATCAGTTGTTGAGACGAGAGTTTGCAGGTGCTGAAACAAAATCCGGGAATAGAGGTGACACCGATCTGGTTTGGGGACGTTCTGCTCAGGGCGAATACGATGACAGTAAACGTGTGTAGCATCTTAAATTTGAAGCGTAGGTACGGCTAAATGGAATTTCGTGCCGTGAAGTTGGTTCCTTCCCCTTCGATCTGCCCGATAGATAGTTAGCGCGACGAAAGTCACTAACAAGAAGATCCTTTTATCAAAATTTCGACATTGCAAAATCCTCTCAATCTGCTCAGATCAAAATTCAACCCTTGCAGTTCGAAATCCGACTGAATCTTCAATGGTTTCGAGACGCTTGATAACTTCCATCGATGCTTTGCCAACTAGTCCAGTTTTCCTGCGCTTCGATCTATCTCATCGTCGTGTGCGGTTGAATTACCTGCCCTCCTCGGCCTTGAACGGTGGGAGGTGCAGAGTGTCACTATCTGTCGCAACGAGACTATGGATATAAATTCAGCGTCGTAATTCTGCTACCTCGAACTGAACGTTCGCTCTGCTTGTCCTCAAATACCGGTACGTTATCGAGGTATATAGATCCTACTTATTGGAGGCACATATTGGCTCGGCAATGTTGAGTATCATAGTGAGACTGGTGTGGAGAAATTGCGACGATGCTCGCTACCAGTAAATGACATTCGATGCTTCTGGAACTTTAGAAAGCGAGGCTGAGGGATTGGCAGGACGTTGGTCACCCAATTCTCAGGTCAGATTTCGATCAAGTCATCGTAGACTTGCGTGTGGAAGGTGCTGTCGTATTCGAATTCCTTTCTCTCGTGCTTATTTGCGAGTATATTGAATACAAAGCCTTCATCTTCTCTCATCACTTGTGTGTCGAAAAAAGCCCTCCATGAATTTATCGATCAGAGATTCTCGACACATGTCGACAGGAAGATAGATGGGAGCGTACTAGAAGGCCAATAAAGAGGTAGAGGAAAGGCAATTGCAAAAGCAAAAGGAGAAATTTGGGAGTTTCGCCACCGACATCAAGTCAGAAGACAGGGAGTGCCACACCCGGGCAAGGAGTTAAATCCTATTGAGGTAGTAAGACCCCAAGCATCATATCTTTTTGGGATTCTGATACAGGTAAAAACAACTCAAATAATATCCTTGTTCTGACTTCGCGATAAGTCTCATTATTGTATCGTGTGCGAAATGATGGAACTCCAACAACGCTTGTGAATGAAAACAACATGTGTATAGACTTTTTGTTCGGAGGAAAAAATGTGCAGCAGACAACAAATAGGTGGGATCACTTAAATATCTATATTCCCAATGTTGTTCAACATCAAAGCCCCTTCTATGGAAGAATCCACGCTAGTGAGGTGGAGTAGTATTTTCTCAACAACCGCAGCTTGCGCAGTTGGCGACGAATATCACGTGAAACACACCGAAGCGACTTTAAAGCTTATACTCCGTTCTGTAGCGCAAATTATCTCAACGAACTACACTTCTGATCTTCAGCAAAAGAAAGTTCTTTTCAAGGAGGGGCAGTTAATGCTGGGATCAGGATTCTAGAATCTGCATCAAGATATTGAGAAACAAGTTTCAATACCATTAAACTTTTTCTTGCTCTAGAACCCCATCCATAATTACAAGTCATTAAGCACTGGTGGTACAGGGCGCTGTGAGCCTGTGATAGAACAGAGAGTCCCCTATCATTTCTTTGACGAATGACCTATTTGAGGCTATATGTTGTACAAGACCGGAATGCGCGTTCCACGAATTCACCCAAATCCAATCAGATGCATGAAGTCTCATGCAGCTATCCGGCGGAAAATTCCTAGGATAGAATGGGCAACTCAAGGCAAGCGATAGATCACCAAAAGACTTCAAGGTCAATGTACATTCTTCAGAGGGCCTAATATCACCAAGCTACCAACAATTGCAGTGGCTACCTATCTCAAGCATGCCATAGCACAGCACAAGATACGATCATTGATACTCTAAAATCTTCTGGTCCCATCTGTATGCGGTCTGCGTCTGCGTGCTAAAGCCACCAAGGGTTACCCTGTATGTATTATTGGCTACCTGCATATATGATGCTACCCAACAGTGGTTACCCGTATAAAATGGAGCCTGGGGTGTACAGGTGGCAGATTGCAACAACCAGCGCTTCGGTGCTTACTGCAAATCAAAATCACAGTATCACAGATCCTCTTGCCGCGATTATCTTCCAACGTTCTATCATTTCTACTCGAGTATCTTGACAGCTCATCCAAAATAATATTGCACGCCAAGTCATGATTCTCATCTTTTACAATATAGCAATCTTTTCTGAGTAGATAGATACTGCATATCTCATAGCCTAGTATGATTCTTCATCTTTCTCTTCTACTTTTAGTAAACCCCCCTTTTCTAGTATCTCTCTTCTCAGAAATCAGAATTCTCTTGATTTATATACACCACTTCCTTTCCTTTTGATTCCATCAATATATTTATCACCCTTAACATACAAAAGCATAAAGACAAGGAAAAGTTTTCAAAATCAATATGATATGATGTCCTATTTTTATACTTCTATCTGAATCTATATCCATTTATAAACACAGTGTCAAAATCACATAGATTAGAAAAATTGAAACTATATATTAACACTTTTTTGCAGATGATATGATATGTAATATGTATACAAAGCCTATGTCTCACACCACTCATCTCGCACAACAGTGATTTGATTTCCCATGACCTTCCAAACCCCTATGCTTTATCTCATCCGAGTTCTAACCTTGATCCCTTTACTCTCCACTTTCATCTATTCTTCCTTTTCCTTCCCTTCCCTCCTCATTATCCTCCAAACTGTTTATACTACTAGGCATCCTCGATGATTTCCAGGAAGGTCAAGGGATGTGGGGTGTAGGGTGGGGCACAGTGCGGAGGTCTGGGGAGAGGTTATTGCGCTTGCCTATGGAGATGGGGAAGGAAATGAGGGGGTATCTATCTACAGTACCAATAAACCAACCCAGTCTCTCACCGTCATCAATCACTACCAGTATTGTCCGTATTGTCAACATTTAACCAGTTTAATTTGTTAGATTCAGACTGGTAGTCGATTTGGTTTACTTTATATAATTCCAATCGTTCGTTAAACTATGACCTCCAAATTTCCAATTTAGTCAGTTCAACTGATTCAATTGATAGATTAGTTTTCAAACTGGCACTTTAGTTTATATAATCCAAGTTGCCTGTTAAATTATGATCTTCTAAACTGCCAGTTTCCCGACTGGTTTGAAGTACTGACTACGCTGATCACTATAATCCCTTCACATACCCACCACTCCTCCCATCCCTCACCTCATACACACCAATCCATATCAAAGTCCCCACAAACCCTTTCTCATATTCATCAGAATCTCTACCTTAGACTCCTCCTCCTCCTCCAATTCCGCCTTCAAGCACCACAATATATTTCCCAACTAGACATTAAATTGAATGATTAATTACTACCTATCGGTATACTATTATACTATTGTACTACTACATCATCCCACCATGCCATCATAAACTGAGTAAATCCCTTAAACTATTCAGTTTAGAGACCCATTCAAGTAATTTCAGAACTCTATATACCGCCCAAGCCCCCGGTCCTCCTCCTAAATCTTGCATCTCTCTACCCTCTCCGCATTCATATCTCCTCATCCATCTCCTCATTCTATTCCAACAAGTATAGTAATATAATACCACAGTACTCCTAATTTCTAATTTCCCAACTATACTCGAGTACAATACATACTCACTGCTGAGTCTTAGAATTTCAACATCAATATCTACCTACACCTTCCTTACCCATCAACGTTTACCTTGAACATTAGCTCATCAATATATGAGTTCTCACCTTCACGGTTGGCTCATCGATATCTACATCCATCTACTCGTAATCTTACATCAACTCTCATCATCATCTAATCCACAATCAACATTCCATCACCCCCCCTCCAACATCAGAAACTCCTCCCTATCTCCTCTCATCTCCTCCCATCTCCTCCCATCTCCTCCCTATCTACTCCCTACAGTATCTCCTCCGAGTCCCCACTTACTATCCCCTCATCCATCTCTGGCCTCCCTATCTCCTCCTCCACTATCTACCCAACATACCTCAACACGCCCCAACAATCCCCGACATTTTCGTTATTCATTATCTTCTATTCACTACTCAATTCAAACATCAGTATAAGTATCAGTATCAGCATACAATATCCCAATATCCCAAGATCCCAAATAAATACAACTACTTGTAAACACACGAGTAAACACAAGCAATAACCGTGCAATATCATACAATATCACATAACATCAAGCAATAATTATCAAGAAAATGAGTAATGTAATGTAATCTATGTGTTCATACATGTTCATATCCATCCATTCCATCCATTCCATATTGTCATGCGTAGCACCACGTAGCCAGTAGCCAGTGGCTAGATAGATATCTCCTACCTCCTAGTACACGTTTCGCTTTACCGACGGACTAGTCTACCTACCAAATTATATGCATATCCATCACACACCCACACCACCACACCAGACCATACCACACCTTTCCATCCATTCAATCATTAAATTGCTTGTTCTAAAAGAGAAACGCCTGTGCCATGCATACTGTAAGTTGTAGGTTCATTATCAGTCATCGCTTCGCATTTATCGTTTGCATCATTAGTATTTACGCCACCTCCCCACCCTTTCCCACCCCTATCTCCCTATCTCCCCTTTCTCCTAACCCCCGATCCCACACTACGAAAGATCAAATCCCGCTCCAGCATTAACCGCATACAGCAGCTTTTCCCTCAACCTCTCTCTGCTCTGATACCTCGGCAGCTTCAGCAGATTAACACACGTACTAGCACTCGGTAATCTCTCTTCATCTCCACTACTATCTCTAATACTGAACGGCGGATTTAACTGTGCAAACCCTAGTAACGGTGCTCTAGGGGTACTCGTAACATATTTGAGTACTTTTCTCTTATCTTCATCTGGGAATTCTTCCATGACTTCCCAAAACATGACTATGGTTGGGTGTTCGAGTCCATCGTCGCCGATTTGATATACACCGCCGTATTGCGTATTATCGCGCAGATCATCGATGTCTATCTCAGATGTTTCGCCCGCAATGAGTGTTTGAAGTTCAGCTTGATTAAACATACTCAGCCAAGAGGGATTGATGATTTGGCCAAGACCGCGTAGGAAAGCCTGAGTAACCTCGTAAGGTTGGATTTGGAGACGGTGGCGAACGACGTATGCGATGTATAGGAGACGATTCTCATTTGTGACAGTGATATTGGAGCCATTAGGCATGAGATCTCGGGTGATGATTTTGGGACGGCCGCCTGGTATACTGTTAGGGATTGTGTCGATTATGGTGAAGTCGAGCGAGAAGTCTTCGACATTTCCAGCATAGTTTTTGAGTTTTAAGAGTCCTTGATACAATCCTTCGTCGAGATCTCGTAGATCGTTGAGATTAGCACGACTTGCTGCTTCTGGTCCAGAATATGCAGCAGACCATTTGAGAAGGAAAAACCCAGCAAAATTGATGTCGATAAGAATTCCTTCGTACAAACACTTTCCTACAATACGACCTAAGAAGTGCATACGATTGCGCAACTGTACACTATATGCCTTCCAGTCAGGGTTGGTTTCGTCTATTTCATTTGATCTCAAGAATTCGTGGTCTTGTTGCACTGCTGTTGGGTTGGGGTAGAGTAGATTTTGATCATTCGTCACAAACAGAGATGGACCACTACCAGAATCTAGGGGGGCGCGAAATGCTTCGTTGGTAACACTGGTGAGAAACTCTTTCGTCACTCCACCGCCATCAATCCCAGCCTCAACGGCACCGAAGCTATCAATAAAGGTGATTTGAATTGGCTCCTTGAGACCGTCTGCAAGTGGATAGAAGGCCCGAAATGCATCTTCAAATACGTTTTCTCGACGAATCTGTGCATGATGCTTGCCAAGAGCTTCTCGTGCAGCATGTCGATTATTTGCCAAATCTTCAACACGCATACGCCAAGAATCTGGATCGACAACTCCTGATCGTCTCTTGAGTTGATCCAATAGGACAAATTGACGAAATATCTCAACACGAGTTTCGAAAGGAATGATAAACGGCATATTTTGCAACACTTCGATTCGTGGCCCAACAGCAGCCATAAGTTTTCTCTTATTAATTTTTTGCTGTTGCTTTCTTATCATCTCCTGCTGTCTCATTTGATACGGCCGAGCTGTACGAACAAAATTGAGTGTCTGAACTGGCTCGTCTGCGTCGTCCTCCTCAAACTCGACTTCAGCGCCTTCACCGTCCCCAACCTCTTGCCGTCTTTCTGCCTCCCTGATAACGTCAACAATAAAGCCTTTCATGTCAAAACGTGTCGTCATGAGCCAGTGATCCTTGGGCAGAAATTGTCGTCTCGAATCTCGTTCATAAATCATTCGCATGACCCCGATGACTATTGTTCGCAAATAGTAAAAAGTCATGCCCGAAATCCCTGCGAATGGCCAGCTTGAGTTGCTTGTTGTTAGTTCCTCGTCAGAAACATCTATTTTGTCTTTTCCGGATTGATTATTGACGCCGAAATAGGTGCCGAGACCACCTTCCATTAGAGGCTTATCATCACCAGAAAGTTCTGCAGCATTGTAATAAGTAGTGAACGAGAGGTTCTTCAGGAAAAGTGTGAGTTTCTCGACAGCTTCTAATGGAAGTGCACTTCCTCGAATCTTAGAAACAGTTCCACTTGCTTCACTTGAGTCTGTGCTGCTGCCTAGAAAATCCTCATCATCTATGAATTTCAGAATGAACGTGTATAGCTCCAAGAACAGAAGAATGGTTCTCCATTCTTGATCTCTTACTTGAACTTCTTGAGACGGTTCATTACTGTGCTGCTTTTGATATCGAAGAATTTCCAATGCAGCTTTCGAATCAGCCATGATTGCTTTGAAGGTGCTAGTTGAACTCATTGCCTGCCAGAAGAACTTAAGAGCTAGGACCTCATTCCCATTCGAAGTTGTCATAGAGCCGGAACAAAGCCACATTCGAATTTCATCAGCACGATCTGGGAATATTCTCAACAGTGTAAGAGCGTAACTCGCTAGAGAGCTTGCATCTTCTTGTCCTATGGTCGAGCCTTTGACATAATCGCTAGTGGCCAAACTATTAGCGAAGACTGCGAAGGGAAAGTATCCTTGACTTACATGTTAAATCTGGTTAGGAACCCGGCAATAGAATCTTTATTCAGTAGAGACATCAATTGAGTGCTAATGAATATAGGCAAGTTCTGAACAAGCCGAACTCCAGCTACATCATCGCTTTCTTCGCTTTCCTCATTTTGGGCAGTATTGGTTAATGGTTTGACACCATCCATTCTGCCAATAATATCGACTGAGCACGCCGATAGTTGGAGAGACAACGCTCTCAATAGCTCAGGTTCTTGTTCACGATGCTCTCGCAGATGGTATATCGCAATGAAGTGGGCAAGTAGCCATAGTTTTGCTTCTGTATTTGACTGTGACGTGGGAATGCTGGAATAGTCACGAACTATAGCTGCAGCTAGACGACTGATACTCAACTTAGATGCGAGGCCATCTAAACCTCCTAGCCTAGCAAACAAATCTGGTGTGGTAAGAAATCGAGATGCCATGGCGGAATACGTATCGAGTGACAGTCGAACTAGTTTGATTAGTATCCGGATAAGTCAGGCTCGTATATAGGCAACGAGAAACTTACTGGATTGTTCTGTTGCTACCGAGGGGGGCTCTTCGAGAGGAAAGACTACTGCTGAGATAAGCTTTGCACGCCATTCATCGGAAAGCCTGCTCGCAACTACGGCAGCTGAAAGAAAGTTATAATAAGGAACTGAAATATGTGGGAGTATATCTCTTCTGTGGACTACTATCTTGGACAAAAGCTGGAATAGGGTTGTGTTGTAGCTGGGTAAGGAACTATTGAATGTGTCAGAAGCTGGTCAAATATAAGTAAGTGCGGTTATACGTACTGCTTGAGAGCACTGAGTGTGATCTTTGCTAGTCTGAACAAATAAGGTTGATATTCATCTTGGGATATGAGTTGAGCATCATAATTATGAACGAACTTCCAGCCAAGTGCCGTCAATTGAGCTATATCATCTTCTCGTTCGGTATTGCAAAATGCAATCAACAGCTTCATTTGCTCAACCGGAACGGAGGTATCGGCCCCTTCTTCTTGAGAGGGGTAGATCGACTGGTAGTGTCGTCGTCGTGCATCTGCGAGCTCGGTTCTAGTTTTGTGACCCCTCCATACTCTCTGGATTTGCTTGGAAGCGTTGAGTCGCTCTCTTTCTCTCTGACGGTGCTCCCTCTCTTGTTGCGCATGTGCCACTGTCTTTTGGGCACCGGAAGCTGAAGCTGAAGTATTCCAGGAGCTGGCAGCGAATGGATCTGGATTTTGACCCGAAAGATTGACTTGTCTTGGTCGACGAGAACTGCCACTAAATATTTGAAACATCTCTTTGATTGTGATAATAAGGGGAAAGAATCACTTTTTGATATCTCCTCCTTTGTCTTAGGCCGTCAGTGAGTATATCATGGACGAAACAGCATACCAAAGCTCTATGGACGGATCCAAGAACAGACCGATAGAAGATGGGATGGATATTGTGCCGGAAGGGGTTGTTCGGAGTAGGTTGATGATAGCAATATTACTACTACAATCAAAAATCAGAAGAATCGTAGAATGAAGAGATCATGAAGATTGTATGAATATTGGATTTCGACAGTTGCGATGATTTTATTCCAAACTTCTCTATAAGGTTCTACAGCCTCTCCTCAGATGTCGGATTATGTTGGTAGTAGCCTCATTAGATATCGCCGCTTTTGATAATCCGAATGCCGACACCCACTACTTGCCTTGTAGCCTTATAAACTATGACCATGTTATCAGGTAAGTACATGATGTGATGATTATGTAATCACAAACACAAAATCCTCTTCACTTTCAAGACTTATTGTAGATATATTGAAATCAAGTAATATAACTCTGTGCCTAATCGATTTTACTCTCAGATTCTAGAACAATATTGACTACCGGTATATAGACTACTAGGTAATCTCGAAAGGATACCTAGGTATTGATGAAGCCCATCAATCAAGTCAATAGTCGGCTCTCCATAGATCGGCCGCCTGGTTCGTTTTTGATCTTTCCTCTTTTCTCAAAGATTACGTAAGTCAACCATGAAAAAGAAGCCTCACTCTCTCTCTTCAGTCGTATTGTATTCTTCTTCTTCGGTGATAATTTCTTCAAACAAGTAACTCACTTATTACCCTAATTATTCTAGTCAATTCTCTCTATCTCTCCTCTTCTCTAAACACTAGCAATTATATAATAAGGCGACTAGTATGAAAAGAATTATTAGTAACTGTAGTAGATACTGTAGTCGATTCTCTATTCCTCTACTAAATGTTCAAATGTCGGTGATTATATAAGCCATTCTTCAAACAAGTAACTCACTTATTACCCTAATTATTCTAGTCGGTTCTCCATTCATCCTCTAAATACTAGTAATTATATAATAAGCCAATCATAAATGTCCTTCCTTTCTTTCATTCACTTAATAAGTTAGTTGTGTTATATTACAGCGAGTCATATGAGGTTTTCTTTTACCCACCATCTATCTCTAGATCATAGAGCTAAACTCAATCAAGTTAGTCAAAGCCTACGCACAAGAAATTTCGAAAAAAGATTAAAGTTTTATCTGTCGCGATTGTGATTATAAGAATTCTCCTTCCCTTTCCCTTCTTCAACCACCAAAAAAATACATCCCCCACCGAAAAGAACTTACAATAGCGGTTTAAGTACGAATACTTCGTGCTTTTTTCGTTCTTCTTCGCCCTTTTCAAATCAGAAAACCCCTCTTCTTAAGAGATACAAAAAAAAATTGAAAATCACCCCCCAGAAAACCTCCAGAATTGCGATCGATAACTCATATTATCGACCATCTCTCGAAATACCTTCACCTTCCTTCCGAAATCAGAAACTTTGAACTCACAAAAAATCATATTGTGCCTTTGTCTTGCGACACTGATATCAGTATTTCGATTCAATACTCAGTTCTGTACAGAATTATTCTCACGAATTTCTACCCCTCCTCAAATCCCGACTCTCTTCAAATAGCACATCTCAACGTAAAGGTAAGTTATGCTACTTTGCCAATTTCTTCTCTTTATGCCTTCTCAATACTCCCTTTGTTATCTCTTATTGTTACGAAATGACAATATATGCCATTTTAATTTTGATTCATTTGCTAATTTTCTTGCCTAGTAAAATTTACTCAAAATGTCTGCCGCAACTCAAAACGCTGCTGTCGAACAGCTCGCCTCTGACCTCAACAATGCTTCCTTGAATGGAGATGCAAATGGCGCCACCACCCTCAATACCGATGTTTCAAACATCAACTCCGAAGATCAGGATACCGCAGGTCCTACCCCCACCAATGCCCCCCACCCACAAGCCTCGGCTTCTCTCTACGTCGGTGAACTTGACACATCCGTCACCGAAGCTATGCTCTTTGAGCTTTTCTCTCAAATTGGCTCCGTTGCTTCCATTCGTGTCTGCCGTGATGCCATTTCCCGCCGATCGCTCGGATATGCCTACGTCAACTACAACACCACCATTGATGGTGAGAAGGCTTTGGAGGAACTCAATTACACCTTGATCAAGGGACGCCCATGCAGAATCATGTGGTCCCAACGTGATCCAGCTCTCCGAAAGAATGGTCAAGGAAATGTTTTCATCAAGAACTTGGATGTTGCCATCGATAACAAGGCTCTCCACGACACATTTGCTGCTTTTGGAAACATTTTGAGTTGCAAGGTTGCTCAGGACGAGTCTGGAGCTTCCAAGGGTTATGGATTCGTTCACTACGAAACCGATGATGCTGCCTCTCAAGCTATCAAGCACGTCAACGGTATGCTTTTGAACGAAAAGAAGGTCTTCGTCGGTCACCACATTCCTAAGAAGGACCGTCAAAGCAAGTTCGAGGAGATGAAGGCAAACTTCACCAACATCTATGTCAAGAACATTCCAGTTGAAGCTACCGAAGAGGAGTTCCGTGAGTTGTTCGAGAAGTTCGGTGATGTCACCTCCGCCTCCCTTGCCCGCGATGCTGAATCCGGCAAGAGCCGTGGCTTTGGTTTCGTCAACTTCATCAATCATGAGCATGCCTCTGCTGCTGTTGATGAGCTCAACGGTAAGGACTTCAAGGGTCAAGATTTATATGTTGGCCGTGCCCAGAAGAAGCATGAACGTGAGGAAGAGCTCCGCCGTTCATACGAAGCTGCTCGCATGGAGAAGGCTTCAAAATATCAAGGTGTCAACCTCTACGTGAAGAACTTAGATGATGAGATTGATGATGAGAAGCTCCGAGAGTTGTTTGCACCATTTGGTGCCATTACTTCCGCCAAGGTCATGCGTGATACTCCTGCCGAGACCGCTGAAGCCGAGGAAAAGAAGGAGAAAGATGACGAGAAAAACAAGGAGAACAAGGAGACTAAGGAGAACAAGGAGAGCAAGAAGGAGGTCGAGGCTGAGACTGAAGAGACCGCCGCACCAAAGGCAAAGCGCTCTCTCGGTAAGAGCAAGGGCTTCGGTTTTGTCTGCTTCAATAACCCAGATGAGGCCACCAAGGCTGTTTCTGATATGAACCAGCGCATGGTCAGCAACAAGCCACTCTACGTCGCTCTTGCTCAACGCAAGGATGTCCGAAAGAGTCAATTGGAGGCCAGCATTCAAGCTCGTAACCAAATCCGCATGCAACAAGCCGCCGCTCAAGCCGGTATGCCACAACAATACATGCAAGCTCCAATGTTCTTCCCTCCTGGAGCTCAACAACCAGGTTTCCTTCCCCAAGGTGGACGTGGTATGCAGTTCCCACCTCAAGCCGGCATGCCAATTCCAAGCGCTCAAGCTGGCCGCCCTGGTCAGTTTCAAGCCGGATTTCCTCCACAGCAAGCCGGCCGTGGTGCACCAGCTGGTCAACAAATGCCACCTAACATGTATGGCATGGGTCCAGGTCAATTCCCTGCTGGCGGTCAATATCCTCAGCAGAATACCCCACAATTCTTAGCTGCTGCCATGCAAGCTGCTCAAGCTGCACAACTCTCTGCCGGCCGTGGTGGACCAAATGCACGTGGACCAATGCAAGGTATGCCACCAAACATGGCTATGCCTATGGGCCAACAAGGAATCCCACAATTCCAACAAGGTGCTAGACAAGGCGGTATGCCTGGTCGTGGTGCCCAAGCTGGACGTCCTGGTCAATTCGCTGGTGGCTTCCCTCCACAAGCAGGTCGTGGCATGCCACAGCAAGTTCCAGGTATGCCACAAATGCCTCAGATGCCGCAAGAAAGTGGTGTCCCAGGTACTTTGTTGCAAGCCCAAGTTCAATCTGTTGCTCCTCAACAACAAAAGCAACTTCTAGGGGAGGCTTTGTTCCCTAAGATTCAAGTCTTGCAACCTGAATTGGCTGGTAAGATTACCGGAATGTTATTGGAGATGGAAAACCAGGAGTTGATCAACCTGTAAGTAATCGTAGCTTTCCCAATCCAAGAAGTCTTACTAATGACTATACAGTATCGAAGATGATGCTTCTCTCCGCGCCAAGGTTGATGAGGCACTCACTGTTTACGATGAGTACGTCAAGAACAGAGGTGAAGGTGAAGGTGAAGGCGAAGCTGGTGAGACCAAGGAGGGTGAAGAGAAGGCTGAAGAGAAGGCTTAATTGCCCACTCTCTTTCTCCATTAATGACTCTTTTTCTGCGCTTCACTTTGGCGTCAAGTCAAATCCTTCTGCTACGGTACGGTCCTGGAAAAGTTATTTATGCTATGGTGGCAACATTTCGGTCCTACTTTCTATCGCATTCTTCGAACACGAAACGATATTTTCCTACTGGTCAATGAATACTCATCTTCTATTCTACATTTTATGGAAGAGGAAATATTTCAACCAAACACATGTACTCATAGATTACTCTTGTGCTCAACGACCCTTGCACTACTGGATGGAGGTACATTTTTCTAATTCTCTTTGAAAACTACCTACACTTTAATTTTTACAATATTCTTGCAAGGTGTGGCTAGTCGACAATGGAGGAAACGAACAACAAGCTCCCGATTTCTTTCTGCTTTTTTATGACTTTTTTGGTCCCTCCTCTCTCGATTGAACCGATGACGACGATCTTCATGGGTCCTTTTTCCCCCCTTTTTTCTTTATTGATGAATGGATGATGAAATGAAATGAGGAATGTTGGCATGGCAATTCAGCTTTTGTGTGAGGATGGATTGGGAAAGTGACAGCGTGAACAGAATTAGATTAGGGGTTCTATCATAGATAGGTGGTGAGGGGGAGTAAATAAGAAAGTAAAAAAACATTGCAAATTACTTTGGAGGTTTTTGGGTTGTGTGACTATGATTGTGATCAGTATGATGGAAATTGTGATGTTGATGATGGTATCTTGAATTTACGCCATGAACATGAAGAAGGTTACTGTTACTGTTATATAGAGTGTAGGTGAGTCACTTACTGTGAGGGATCACAAGCAGGGAATAGGCCGGATAGTATCAGTGCTACAGTTGGGGTATAGTTTGTACAGAACTGAACTTATACTATTCTTATGGTGGTATGAGGGTAGTTCTTTATATTACTCTGGCAGTGATATGAGTTCAGTTTTGTATAAACTATATCCTAACTGTAGTATTGATATTATCTGGTTTATTCCTTATTTATGATCTCTTACAAGTTGAACTTATTCTATCTTTTATTATTAAAAGGAAGTAATTAGTATAATAAATAATGATTAGGTAATATCTCCTTATATTATTCCGGAGAGCTTACTATTTGCTCAGGGATCAGTAAAAACCTTACTATAATCTAATAATATATATATATTAGCTAATAATTTTGAGAAGGATATTTCTGAAGAGGATATATATTCTATTGGTTGCTTTGAGATAATTAGTCCTGAAAACATTTTAGTGTATCCAAAAGAATCAATTATAATCTATCAAGAAAATGTAATCCTGGAGTTATTCTAAGCTTCTATAAAATCAATAGAAATCAATAAAGAAGAACAAAATCTATTAGAGAAAGAAAAATGTGATATATACCCTTTTTCCGAAAAGGAATTATCGAATAATAGAATAATGTATTTCAAAAGATAATTTAACAAA
>KI628653.1:71895-105482 GCA_000503235.1 Sclerotinia borealis F-4128 | reverse complement strand
ATAATCAAGGTTTTATTATCTTGGTTTCAGAAATAGGTGTATTAGTATTAATAATAGATATGCCAGGGTTGGTATTATTGGGTATAACTAATGAATTTGTTATATCGGCTATTATAATAGTTTAAGTCAAAATCAGAATCAAAATAATCAAATTAAAATCGTTGTATACAAGTAAGTATAATCAAAGCCGGGCTATTATCGATAATAGGATCTTTTGAAGAGTTGAATATATTATTATAAGGCTGGTATAGATTCTGATAAACATCAGATAAGATATATAATATTCGATAAGGAGAAAAGGAGATGTGCGGAGCAATGCTGATTATATAGTGGGTGGATATCTAAGGCATTTACTCAAGCTAACTAAGAATAGGTAGTGGATATGTAATAGATGTAGGTACGTGTAGGTAGGTGTAGGAATGGGTAGTGAACCCGTGACAATCAATAATCACAAAGATATTATAGAATTATATTGATTAAGGAGTCTTTGAATTATATAATGGTATTTATAAAAACCTATAGTTTTTAGTTAAAAAGAAAATCTTAGGAATGTATTGTATTATTAATATTGTTATTGAATTTAATAGAAAAACTATTAGAAATATTAATTTATTGCTAGATATTAATAGCTTTATTAAGCAATTCGCTAAAATTGTTCATTGGTTGAATTACTAAAATAAGATGTGTCATTTTCATATGACTTCAATACCACAGTACCACCACACCTAAAGATTTACATTAGATAAATGGTACTAGTATACCGGTCGGTACCTATACTTGATTAAAAGAAAGTCCTTGGAATAAGTTGATATTACCAATAGTATAAACTTGATTAAGAGAAATTTCTTGGAATGGATTGATACTAGTGTATACTTGACTCCTCAGAGAAAGTCCTTGGAATGGATTGAAAAGTCCTTGGAATAGATTGATACTAGTATACACTTGACTCAGAGAAAGAGAGAAAGTCCTTGGAATGGGTTGGTACTAGTATACGCTAGAAGTACTAGTATATGTCAGACCAAGATAATGACATTAGTAGCGTATAATTTTAACAAGTTTTATCTTGATATAGGGAAAACTGGACAAAAATCACACACACTATCTAAGCCCAAGGTAGCATAGTTGTAGATCATCTAGTGGATTCCTGCCAATAAAAAGATAACTATTTGAGAGGCAACACAAAAGGGGAAAGGTGCGAGATCTTTTCGTTCTTTTTCGCTCTTAAACTCTCTTCTTCTTTTCTTCCCAAATTAATATATAATCTATGCTTCCCATCTATCTTCAGATCCTTTTTCAATCAGCCTCTTCCACTGCAACCCAATCTTCCGATTTAACACCAACGATCCATACAATTGATATCATATATCTACACACAGCCTCTTCCATTTCAAGCCTCCAATTTAATACCAACGATCTATACAATTGAGATCATATCGATAATCTATACACACACTATCAACAAAATGAAGCCCTCATACGTGTGCCTCCTCGCTCTGGTTGCTTTCTTCAACCCAGTGGCAACATTAGTGATCCCGACAAACAGCACCAATCACGTTCAAGTCAATACCACTGCCGCGACTTGCTTTTTATCCTCCTCCTCGTCCTCCTTCATTTCCTCCAACGCCGACGATAAGCAAAATATCGAACAAGCTCCACCAGGTCATTCCCGCATCAAACGACATGGTCAATGTGCACAAAAGAATAAGGAAAAGGTCAAGCCCCGACCTTGTAGGCACCCTGGGACCGGTTCATGTATCACGCAAAAGGAAGTTGATCAGGGATGGCATGATAAAGCTGGATGTTTTAGCGAAACCTATTGGTTTGCGGGCTGGTGGCCCTCGCATTGTTGGGATGCAGGTGATGATTGTGTCAAGGACGATTGCAGATATTAATGCAAACGAATTGGCCTCTTGTTAAGGGGAGAAGTGTAAAGGGTTGGGATTGGAGGAGTTAGGGGACAAATGGATTACGGGAAGGTTGGATTGGAAAATTGGAGTTCAAAATTTGATATTTTTAAAGAACAAATGGATTACCAGATTGTGGGATTGGAGTACAAAATTGACATCTTTAAAGGACCAATGGAATACGGGATAATGGGATTGGAGTTGAAAATACTATATTTAAAGAACAAATTCAGTATAAAAATCATTGATCTAAAACCATGTCACATGTCCAAAAACGTTCAAAAAATATGTCACAAATCCCTATCAGCTGCAAACGCTTCATTCTTCTAATAGTGAGGAAGCGCCTATCGTTCCTAATACACACACTTTGCTTATTCAATGTTATATTAATGTTTCTTGCGTTGTGACTCATTGCATCCATTTTACTCTTCTGGGTATCTTGCTATAATACATCCTGACCAAACCTTCAATCTCTTGTAATAACACTCACGATTCCAATAATCCTCCCCCTGTTCTTCCTTCCATTACCCCTTCAGCTTACAACGAAAAGGAAAACCATATCAAAGAACATCATACGCCGGCGTAGTTCCTGTCATGAAATTATCCTCTTCCTCATCTCTTCCACCCACTGATTCATCCACTCTTCTCAAATCAAACAAGCCAAAAGTATCCGTATCTAATAAATATGTCTCCTTGAAAACTCGCTACTCTCACTGCCTGGGATTTTTTCCCCGAAAACCACGTCCCATCTGTCTGCGACCAATATAGAAGATACCCACCCAAGCAATCATCGCGACGGCAATAAACGCCGTGGCAACCCAAGTCAATGCATGATATTTCATTCCCCTATAAGCATGCACTCCAATCTTATTCCCAAACTTATTAATAATACTCTCGGCTTTATATTGGAAAACTGTGACAAGTGAAGAGGTGATGAGAAAAGCGAGGAGAGATAGTGATGCGAGACCCCAATTTAAAAAGGAGAACCGATGATAGATTATAAAAATGGCGGCGAGGGAAGTGAGGAATGCGAGGCCGGCGGCTGTGACACCAATGCAGTAGAATACGAAGGTAGCGTTGAGGGCGTGGAGAGTGCGTCGAGACCATCTTGAATTTTGGAGGACCAGCCTATATCGCTGAGTTTCAAGTGGACGCCACCGATGGATAGTTGTTCGGAGATTATGGAGTTTATGTCGACATGGTCTGGACGGAGATATGATCAATATAAGCAGTAAATAATATGATGATAATACTTACACATGGCGGTTTGGTTTGTGCAAGAGCTCACGTTATATTTTGCGCCCCTGGCAGTGGCGTTTGGTGTATATGTTCCCTCGCACATGTCCATCAGATGTAGCGAATACCATTCTTTAATACCCAGTGTCTTCGCAAGTTTACCCGCAATATCATTTTCGATACCTCCGAGTGCATTTGCAATGTCATCGCCAATACCGGGCTCACGAGGGATCAAGTTGGCAAGGCTACTAATGACTTCTACTGGGGATGCGATTGTGGGCGTGGAGCTAGAACCACTGCTTGATGTGGGAATGAGGTTTTGTCCGACATCTGAGGTATTGAGCTGGATGTTACATAATTAGAATCGCATCTTTGGGAATGGGAACATGGTGCACACACTGTTATAATATGGTAATCCTCCATGAAACCAGGTTTATTGCCTGCGAAAAGACATAACATGCCGAGCACGAATGTTACGAAAGAACAGGCCATCGGGATGGCAGCTAGTGGTTGCATCTTGTAAAGGTGCTGTGTAGATTCTAATATTGTAATAGTCGTTTGATGGAAAGAAATTTGGAGAGCTCTGGAAAGATTAAGGTCTTCTAAATTATCTTGGGTAGAGTACAAGTGGAATAAACACGAGATCGAGCAAACATTCAAGAAGTCAAAATAGAGAGCGATAGATGAATCATATAAAAATAAATGTCTGGCCATGACGCAAACGCCTCTCTACCAACCTCAACAGAATCACCCAAGCAATCAATTCACAAGCCGGGTTGAAAACCCAGGAACCGGCCCTGACAGCTTTTGTTATCCTTATTTCCTATCCTCAAATTCGAGAGTTCAATCTGATTCGCGATGCGAGGTTGAAGCTGTTTCGAGGTACATCATTCTAGAGGTGAATTTTAGAAAACTTGTGGTTGGCCGCAAAAGACATGGGCATTCGGCAAAGGTTGTTGACCCTTGTTTTGACCGTGTCAACAGGCCCATGAGTCAATTGAAATGCTCATATGTTTCAGGGTTGAATAATCGTTCTCAGCCATACAGACTTCATTCAAACCACTCATGCAACCTTCTTCACTTGGAGAAAATTTAACTCTAATTCTCGTGACCGATGAATCTGTGGTGTCAAATATCTTTTTGAACCACGAACACTACTGCAGCTTTGTCTAACATGTCGAATAGACACCTATATACTATACCATTGTCATCACACATGAACTTCCCCCCTTCTCGATTGTATGAGATCAATTAATCAATCAAGGGTCTCAAAGCCTCTAGATAAGCGTTGTTGAAGAAGGCGGAGGAAGGCGTCCCTGGGTATCTACCATGCCTCCCAAATTTGCGCACCCATAGATATCAAGCGATTGAAGAGCTCTTCCCGTAGTGCGATTGCGGTAAGTTGCTTCTGATCGCCAGATTTGTCGATCACTAGAATTCCGTCCGCAATTTCTCGCGATGTAGCCCATCCTACCACAAGCTTAGTCTTCCAGCCTAGGCCACCAACTTTCTTTATTTCCTATCATAACTGTATTAGCTTATGTCTCACAATCAATATAGATATACTTATGAATCTTACTATGATATCAGCTATGGCTATGGAGAAAACAGGATCAATATCATCTTTCTCGGTTGTCCAGCTCAGTGCTGGAGTTGTTGCCGTGGCTGTGATATATGCATGTCCCTTCTTGCCCTTATATCTGGAGGGGAAACGGGTAGGGCCAGCTGGATCATCTGGTCCATCTTTCAAAACACCGAGACGGTTTTTCGCATGTTCTGCCCCAGCTGCAGCTTTCAGTCTATCTGTTCCTAAGACAGTCTCAACACCACCTTTGGTAACACTTTTGAAAGCAGCCAGAATCCGGTGCCCTTTCTTCTTAGTTTTGGGTTGATCGATGCTGGTTGCGGTCACATTTATGTCAGGGTGAATGGCATCAGCCATTTCCGAATCAGATACGCCTTCTGAAAATGTTAGTCCATTACTTTTCTTGAGAGATAATTCTTTACCAAGATGGTCGAGGCCCTCGCCTGCTGTAGCGTGCGCAACATCAGGTGGTGGTAAGGACGACGATGGGGGTGGTGGAATTGGAGCTTTATTCGCTTCACCAATTCGTAATAATGTGATGGTAAGTTGAGCATTCGTAGGGACACCTTTAAGCAAGGTATTTCTGATCTCCAACAAATTTCTCCAATGCGGGAATTCTCGGTTCAAGTATGAAAGCCCTCGCCTAATTAATGGATCTCCGAAGAATCCAAACCCGACGAATAATCCGTTCATCTTGATGAAGATATACGAGCTGGTGAACATCGACATTATGAGTAACGGAGCAAGGCAAGCAGCAAGCTTGAGTCGAGGCTTCTCTGGAGGGAACGGTGGAGTGGGAGATAATGCATTTGCAAATCTCTCCCATCCGTCAGAAATGTCAGCAATCGTATGCATAACAGGTCTGGTCTTTGACCACATCGCTGCCGACATTGGCTCCTTTGTCTTGTCATGTAGAGAATTTGTTTGATCTCCCGCGCTGCTACTTTTTGCGTTTGAGGCGCTCACTGCCATTTTGGTTGGATCTGGTGCCGCATCCTCCAGAATACTGGCGCCCACTTCATCACCGTGTGGATCCCCTTGAGGGTGCTTCCCGGATGCACTGCTAATCGCAATGGAGGTAAAACTATTTACAAAGTTACTTGCTTCTTGTTCCACAGCTTCTCCCTGATATTTTTCTGGAGCACCAGTTAGACTGGTATCGTTACCCAAGACGCCTGCCGTCGGTTTCTTGATTCCTCCTGTTGTGCTGTCGATAAGTGCAGGTGGTGCAGGAGGAAAACAATATTCCCTCGATGGCGGCCATGCTATGAGCACAATCACGAAACCAATAATTGTTGGCATTAGGAAGTCTATCAACCAGGCTAGGAAATAAGCCGAAGCAAAAACGATGGTGCGATCTCTTTCCTTCCATGACCTTAATCTTGCAATGTGTTTCCAAAAGTTAACAAGCCCAACCACCACCGTCATATATAACCGCTCGATGTTCGCCCTCAACTTGTCTGGCGAGAATTCCTCTTCGTCCGCAATATTTAGGTCCAAGCCTCCGAGTGGTGGCTCTTGTAATGATTTGACATGGTACATCTGTTTATTAAATCGTCGTACTAAAGTCCATAGTTCTTCGTTTGGCAGACCTCCAACTAGAGGGGTAGGAACATCATCGGGATGATCATTCCAGCCCAAATCTCGCACCTCAACAGTACCATGATCTAGCTGTGCAGCACCCTTTTCTTCGTGATCTGCGATTGCGAGGGCATGACTATCGGTAGGTGTGTCTTCCCCGTGAGATTCAACATTTATGGGTATGTTGTGGATTGGTTGGGACCGTCCGCGATAGGGATCTGTAGGTGCAGCATGGGGATTATTGAGACTTGTAATATCGTGGGTGTCCATTGTGTGAGGTTGAATTGGTCAATGAGAAAGATATCATCAACTCACCAACTCCTCGACGACGTGGACATAAGGTCAGTTAGGCAGACGATGATCAAATTGATGTAAGTCTTACGATCTTGTTGATGAAGGATCTTGTTGATTATTGTGATGGAAAGAAGATAGAGAAGAGGTAAATGAGCAAGGATGGATGTACGAGTACAGTAAGTTTAGTTGAGTACCTGAGATTTGTTATTGGGAGATTGAAGATGAGATTGAAGATGATATGAAATTATTACTTGAATAAAGAAAGGAATGTTGATTTTGATCAATGAATACCTAGTACTGAGTAGGTACCTATGACGTATATATGGTGGTTATCCGAGCTTCTATCAAAATGTGACATTTTAATCTTTTGGCATCTTATAACAAAGAAATACTTGGACTATTTATGTATCTAACCGCCATCTTATGTCCAGAAGCTCTCATATCCTTCAATCTGTTCTATCTCCGTTTTACTACTACTTAAACTATTAAAATGCAGTGTTCTCAAAAGCAGTTTAGTCGTCTGCAGTTTAGTCGTCTGCAGCAAGCATGCAATGAGGCTGACACAAACGCAGCCTTGAAAGAAGAGTTCAATTCGTGATGATGTGTCTTTGATATGAGATAAAGTATATACCTAATGAGGGATACCATGCGAGATTTTCTTTACGCGCGAACTACATTGCAGTTGCCGCCGCGAAGTAAACAAATGGCTTAATCGTGACAGCAATGTTTCTAGCGGAGGCGTGGCTCAAGTTACGCCTAAGTCTGTATATCAACAAATACCTGCTCAAAACCATCAGAGTTCTGCAATTGTGTGTAACATACCACCATAATCTTTGTTATCGTTACAAGACTCGGGATTAAAATGGAACTTTGTTGATACATTGGCTTAAGAATTCAACGTTGAGCATGAGTTTGTCAATGAAGCACTCTCAAAATTGCTTTCGCGATCCATAGAAATTGAGCTGCGTATCAATTTCAAGTACACTCGCAGATAATATGCCAGCAGCAAAGCTGTCCCATATATGACGATCAAGCAATTAGGCCATGGCTCACTTGGAATTGTCGATGTGGTCAGTATCAATGGCAGCGAAGATGGTGCTCTGATTTCTCGGAAAGTCATTCGCCTCCCCAACTTCTCACTAAGAGATTCATTGCCCCTCATTCCCCAAGAAGTGACCGTTCTTCTAAATCTCATTCATCAGCACTTATAAGACGACCAAGTCTCCTCGACATTTCGAAATCCTCATATCTCCAACTGAGTGATCAGGATTTAGGTCACTTTCTTGAACGAGTTAACGAAAGTGATTTTCCAGATGAAGATATGAAAGTACCCATAGTTGGCAATGTTGTCTTGCTTCTGCGGTGGCTTATTTTCACTCTCAGAATATAAGACACAAAGATATCAAGCCAAACAATATAATTTGCAAGGGTGATCAAGTCTACTTGACCGATTTTGGAACCGCACGCCAGTTTAGTCTAGGTGTTACAAGCTCCACGGAAGGCCATCTGGTGCGCATCACAAAATTGTACAGTGCCCCCAAGATGGTCGCAGATGGTCGAAGATGTCGGCCTGCTGATATTCACTCCATGTGATGCGTATTTGCGGAGATGGCTACCGTGGCCACCGTGGCTGATGGTGAACAAATTCGAAGAGTATCATGAGTATAGGAGCCAGCCAATACCGGATGATCCTGATAGAACGACCTTTGTTTACCATGCGACGGCACATATGATAGAACCATGGTTCACCGAGCTAGGAGACTCGTGGACAGTCTCTCTTCTCCGAGACATGCTGGTTATTGACCAGACGTTTCGCCCCACGGCAAAAGTTTCGTCGAGACTCTGTTGACGCACCATGGCCCGCCAAATACACTTTTCTGGGGCATCTGTCTCCCAGTTAGGATCTTGTACCAAGACTGTAAGAGATACTGTAGACAATATATCCGTGAATTCATCTTTCAAGTCAGTTACCGACATTAAGGTAATTTAGGGATTCTTTGGCAATCTTGTTTGCTTTAAGCCTTTCGCTGAATAACCGTTCCGATTGTCTGACACCACGACAATGGAAGTGGTTAGATACCGTGATTCTACATCTACGCTCCATTCATTTCGCTTTGAATTCGTCACTTGACTTGCGACCCTGGGCTCTGATATGCTGTGAGAAGCTCGATAGTCTCACAACCAATTCTTTTATTTGGGTCTTGGGCTGAATGCAAAGAATAGCATAATGCAACTCCCGCTTTGAGGCTGGTCGGCATCTTCGTAGAGTTCACTTCGAGCTTGACATTGCAGCGGAAGATATGAATGCTTGGGTTCAAAGTCACCGTCACTTGTATGCGAATAAACAACAAACGATGTATACATATCCATTTCCGTTTTTCCTATTCATCATCATGTTCTCGTATGGCTTCATTGGGTGTCCACGTCCTAATTTTCTAGTTCCTCTACTGCACTTACGTCTTTAAGTCCATGGCATATATGGCCTACTCATACTGCACTTAGGTATTCTTCTTGTCGAGACGCATAGTTGACACGCTTTCGATTTCGAGCCCAATTGAATCTCCAAGAGATCGTTTTCGTCATTTCGCCAAATGATTGTATTACGATGGTAAAGATTGGTTTAAGTGGGGTTAATGGGTCAGGGCGGATGGAAAGTTTGAGCGAAAGAATATGTGAATAGAGATGGAGAGAATGAATTGAGTTAAATTTAAATAGGACAAACAAACTAACAACACACTCACATTCTGTAAATGATATATCATACCAATTTCTCAAGAAAGGAGGGGGGAGTGTGTATATCTCAAGATTCATATACGAGATGTTACTGTACCCCACATTGTGCAGCAAGCTTTTCCCTGCCGTTTTTGTGAAGAATATATATGAGAACAAGCACAACATCACATTAATAAATGGACAGATGGCCGAGTGGTTAAGGCGTGTGACTCAAGTTCTTAAACTTAGTTGATGTAAAATCAATTAGTATTCTCATGGGCTTAGCCCGCGGGGGTTCGAATCCCCCTCTGTTCATTCACCTTTTTACACATTTTGTAAGCGAATGCTTTTGCTATATAATATGAGGTGGTATTGGTTTTATTGAGGTGATTATTGTGTGCGGTGGTGAAGACTATGAATGAAAGGGTGAATAAACAAGCCTTTTGGTGATCATGAACATTATTGCTTCATCCGGTAGGATAGGACATCTCAACCTGTTGCGACTACCGATATTGGTACTCTCTCCTTTCAGTAGTGTTTCACAAATTCATCCACAATCAGTAAAATTGAGAGAGTTAGCGTTAAAGATCGAATTTCATCTGGGCAGGGGTTATGAATGTTTGAGGACTTGTCAGCAAGCGCAAGCGCAAGCGCTACTTTTCACTGCTCGCAACTATTGATGAGAACGATGAAGTTCGTTGACTCCAATAAGTTTAGGTTCAATATAAGAGCATAGGGGAAGGAATACCGATATTCCGATATCGTGAAGGATTTTCGGCATCATAATTTTGGGTAACGGTGTCTGATGGCGGTGGAGGATATGCATGCCATGGAGCAGGCGACATTGAGTTTGAGGGAATGAAAATAGGAGTTTTGTGTCGAGATCAATTATCACCACCGAGCAAGAATGTTAACAGATTCAACGATCAAACCCGGGATTCTCCTCTCCAAAGTAGAATGATTTTGAGTAAGTATTCTCTTCATTGAAGCATTATACCTGCTTCCTTTCTCTGTGTCTCAGGAACGAATGAGCAACAAAATGGAGGCTTCAATCACGTGTAACCGGCGTGACCTGAGCTTTTCTGGTTCAACTCAAGACCTTGATATCTGACATCCAACTTTCGATATGTTTTACCGCAATCAGGAACTTTGTCTGAAAATCTCAATGGAAATCTCAACAAGTTTCAGAAGATCACCTTATACTTACATGCGTGTGTATTGAGATTCAATGCTTGTATTGAGATTTGAAGCTAAAAAAGGCTTCCGATATCGTTGATCACCCTCTCCCAAGCCTCTCAATTACCACCCCCTCACTTCCTGGCATCCACCTCCCTGGCCTCCACCTTCTGGCCTCCCTGGCCTCTCTGGCCCTTTCCTCCCTGAGTTTCGTACCTTATTTTGAACCTCGTCGTCGCACCCTTGTTGTCGCTAACCCTTAATCGTTTATATAAACAGTTGAAAACATTGAAAGCATTCTAACTTACCGAATATTGATATATTGAAAGTATTCTAATTTACTGAATATTGAAAATAATGAAATCTGACTTACTAATGAATATTGAAAGTATTGAAAGCATTCAAATTGATTTGTATAAAAAATTGTAAAATTGATTGAAAGATTTCGATAGATATAAATGAATTTGAAATCATCGATTTAGGATAAAAAAATGAAGCTATATCGAATTAAAAATCAACTAATTCAGATTAAATTTAAATTATGATTTCAGATCTCAATATAAAATCTCAGTATATCTCATTACACTTCAATACAAGGTTTAATGTAATAATAACCCATTGGTAGGTTAATTACCCTTCTGAGGTGCCCGTAGGGTATGTCACCAAGCCCACGTCACAGGTGTAACTGCCACCACCACAACTGCCACTCAAGTTCTCAAGTCATCTAATCTCATCCATCAATGAGACCGGAGATATCGGCGTTTATGCCTTATATAAAACCCGCGTACAACCATTTTTATAATCATACCATATGTACTCGAGTAGTGAATACTGTGAAAGTGAAAAGCTGGTCTTCGTTTGTGTTCCAATCGTTCTTTCCTAATTCAACCAACCGGAAGGGCCTCCCACCTCGCATCGGAGATTTCTTAACTCCTTGACTCACTCACAACTTATAATAACTCAAGATCTTTCTACTACCATAATACTTCCTTTCTTCTACAACATCTTTCTCTCTTCTTCAACAACGTCCTAAATACTACAGGTTATACCTCATCATCACTTACCAATCTGATTACTTTACACCATCACCTTTGGTTACCTTTCAAGTCTCTCTCTCTCGTTCAGAGTATATCACTTTCACAAAAAACCACCTCCATTAAACTAAAGCAATCATGCCTACTCTTGCAGGAAAAGAAATCACTCAAAATGGTCTCGGTCTCATGCGTAAGTCTAGCTTTTCCTGATTCTCAACATCGCCTTTACTTGCACTTTGCCTGCGACGTCCCTAACCCAAAGACTTCTCACTGATATTCAATAGGTATGACCTGGCATGGTGAGCACACTCCCGACAGTACTGCCTTTCCTGTTTTGAAAGCTGCTCTTGCAGCCGGAGTAAACGTATGGAATGGTGCCGATTTCTACGGTTCCCCAGATAACAACTCTCTTCACCTCATCGCCCGCTACTTCGCCAAATATCCTGAAGATGTTGATAAGGTCGTTCTCTGTATCAAAAGTGGTGTCGTCGACATGAAGACATTCAAGATGGACAGTTCTCCAGCAGCAGTTTACAAGTATGTTGAAAATGCCAACAAAATCTTGGGAGGTTCTAAGAAGATCGATCTCTTCGGCATGGGCAGACAAGACAAGGTTACCCCAATTGAGGACACTGTCAAGGCTTTGGATGAATGTGTGAAGAAGGGTTTGATTGGCGGTATTCAATTGAGTGAAGTCGCAGCCGACTCCATTCGTCGTGCCAGTACGGTTGCGAAGATCGATATGTTCGAGGCGGAGATTAGCTTGTGGGCTACAGATGTCTTCGAGAATGGGGTTGCTGAAGCTTGTGGAGAATTGGGAATCGTTATGGTTGCTCATACCCCACTGGGAGCGGGTATGTTGACGGGTCAGATCAAAAGCTTAAATGATATGCCAGAGAACGATTATCATCGCCGCTTCCCACGTTTCCAACCCGAGAATTTCCAAAAGAATTTGGACTTGGTGGAGGAGTTGAGAAAATTGGCTACGGAAAAGGGCTGTACACCTGCGCAGTTGGCTTTATGTTGGACCAAGTCTCAGAGTAAAAAGCCAGGCTACCCCCTCATTGTCCCGGTCTTTGGTGCGAGATCTGAGTCTAGGGTTAAGGAGAATGCTACGGAAATTGAGTTGTCGGCTTCGGATCTCACAAAGATCAATGAGATTCTTGCTAGCTTCCCAGTGGAGGGCCATAGATATCCAGCTGCTGCTGCTGCTCTTTGTGAATTTTAGCTTACCTCTTTCATCAATGGTAAAAACTCTATTGGGGAGGTCCACTCACCATCGCTGAGACTCGGAAAGGCATCCGGTTTACTTAGGAAGAAGACACTCCCAATACTAGCTATCAGAATCAATGAATAGACTTCCGTAAATTGCTGTTCCTGGTGAGATATCCTGACAAATCCTTTTCCCACAAAAGAAATAAGGTGTTCATATCCCTCCACTCCAATGTCCTGGACAAAACCAAACTTTTAGATGTCGTGAATGGACATAAGCTTGAAGATACTTCTCAAAGCACTAAAATATTTATAAGCTCTTAATGTTCTCAACAAAACTAGACATACAAGTGTCTCTCGAGGCTTTCAATATTCAGACCTTTTGTGAGGCTTTATAACGATTCAAGTTAAAGCGTAACTTCACACCTCTCTCGAAGCTCTATATCATCCAAAAGCTGTTCGCTACTTCAAATCGAACTGCACATTCCAAGCTTCCGTTGAGCCAAAGTCCACACCATGGCGAACATAAATTTGTAGGCTAAGGCGTTTCTTGTAATTCAAAAATAGAGGAATTTCAAACTTGAAGGCATGTATGTACTTGGTAAATCCGACTGGTCTGTCTGTGTGTTGGTAATTTACTGCAGATGGGATAAAATTGACTCAATTAGGTTTGCGTCTTGTATGCATTTAAAATGGAAATGACCATCATTCGTATCTTTCTTCGATCTACTCGAGTATAAAGCCAAATGTAACGATAACATTAGGAATCTAGAGATGAGAAGAAAAGTAAGAAGTAGAAGAACATAGAGAGTTATAATCACTTGCACACAACTATTTAGTTACTACGAATAGAAGAAATCGATTCTGATTCGAATTAAATATAAGACTAGTACATATTTAAGATTATTGAAAGTACGAGAGTAGAAGACGTAGATAGTATCATCTAAGATATAATATTACTACGAGTACTCGAGTACTAATTATCATATTATCTGTCTTATTATAAAATTTTCGTAATGATTCAATAAAGCTAATAAATTACAATAGCTATATTTTTTTCTAAAATAAAAATTAAGCGAACTCCTCTTAGCTATACTATAATAAGAGCTATTACTCTTTAGTTCTTTTATTCTTTTTTAATCTTCTTCTTACTCTTTTTATATATTTATTCTTAACTATAGAGCTAATATAGAATGCTCTACTTACTCTAGCGAGCGGTTTATATTGATTATAATTCTCTCGAAGACTAATTATATATAATAGAAAGAATCGACTTATTTTAATTAAATCTAGTAAATTTTGAAGAAAATAGAAACTAATATTCGTTCTTTTCTCAAAGAAATTAGAAGACTTTCTTATTTCACGATCGAGTATATAAAAGTTTTAATCGCTAAAATAAGGAAGAGATCAAAAAGGAATATAAATACAAGATTTAATCGGTCTTTGAATTAGTCAATTGCTATAAGATATAATAATAGCATTCTAATTAAATTTAGTATATATTTAAGAGAATATTAATTATTATCTATATTTCTTTCAAGTAGTCTTGAATTCTAAATAATACAGCTTGCTA
Source organism: Sclerotinia borealis F-4128 (assembly GCA_000503235.1). NCBI lineage: Eukaryota > Fungi > Ascomycota > Leotiomycetes > Helotiales > Sclerotiniaceae > Sclerotinia > Sclerotinia borealis. The sequence goes on along the minus strand of KI628653.1, from coordinate 91,175 downwards.
ATCACGAGCTGTGAGAACAATATTATATTATATAAAGTGATTAATAAGACAAGTAGCGAACTATTAGTGAGCTATCAATTACTTGCTAACTCACCCACTTACTCGTTGTACTCACTAATCCTAATAAGCTGAGCAATTATCCCCAAATCGCTGATGATATCAAAAGCATAAACTGACTGACTTGCTGGATGCTAATAGCTGGTGTTCAGTACTGGTAGCTAGCTGAAAAAGTATGAAGTAACGGAGTTTTATAGACAGGCTGAGATAATGAGATACTTCCAAATGATATCAAAGAATTAGATCAAAAGAGAGGTTCGAATGTTCCATTTCATTTAGAAAGATAAAACAGTTCAATCGGCCACCCTTTTCATTTATGACAATATATTGGAGAGCATACTCTTCTTTCTAGCTAGCTTTCCCATCAACACTATACACATTTCAAAGATGGCACTTTCACGGCGACACCCAATGCTTCAACACTTCATCAACAAAGTCGGACTACTAACATCCCAATCACATTGTATCACTTATAACATTCACTATCAACACAATTGTATATATATATGTATATATATATATCAACTAAAGCCTCCTGCATTGACTGACTAATCGACTAACTGACTGACATGATAAAACTAGAATTCGAATAAAAATATCAACGACATCAACTTCAACTTCAACTTCAACTTCAACTTCACTGCAAACATTTTTCCATTTTTTCATCTTCACTCTCTCACTTTCATCCTGCTGCGTTCTGCTCACTGGCAGTTATCATCCCCACAAGCCATTGTAACCTTGGTCAATTTATCATCCTCTCACGGCTCTTCACACATCTCTTCCGTCAATCCCCACATTCAAAAATACAACAGACACAACTTAAAAGAAGAAGAAGAAGTCACTCAACAGCAGCCCACAACTCAAATTCATTCCTCAATACTAAGTCCTCCCGCGCAACAACATCAACTAACACGCAGTCAAGATAGAAGAAGCAATCAGATGCAAGCAAAGAGGAACTTGTGAGTCTGAGTGTTGGTGCAGAAGAACCGGTCGGGCAGTGGGCCCTCTCAAGTTCGATCTCATCAAACTTAACACTGGAAAAGAAATAACAGAAAACAGACGATGAAGAATCCATCGATGACGCACGTAGGAAACACCAGGATCCGCGATTGGCGAGATCATATACCCATCCATCCATCCCAATCCATTGTCTTCCGATCCATTGTTACTCATTTATCCATCCATCCATCCATCCATACATCATTCCCATGTCCGAAATCCCCACAGAAGAAAGGTGCCAGAGACCAGATCCAACTCCATCACGAAAATCCGATATATGTTTTTTTCCGTTCCATCCTAGACCAGACCTAGATGCAAACTTTTTTTCATCCATTCATCTCATCCGTTTGATCCATCGTATATGTATGTGATGTCGTGTTGAGATGATGTGATTTTGATGCCATTTGATTTTGTAGTATTCCCCCATGTAAATATCCCAATCAAATGTCTTATAATATTCCTTGAGCCTTCACTCCTTCCCTGTACCTTGCGCCAATCAATTCCACAATCAAAATGTCTTCTGCAAAGATATTAAACGACCAAGCGATGAGCCAATCCATTTTACTCCAAAAAAATAATTGCAAAAAGAACGGGCGATAACGAGATGTGCTGCGCGAAGACAAATTGAATTAGACGATGCCGGATGTGAAAAGAATAGTCAAGATAATGTACGAGTGCTGAATTTTAGCATAGCACACGACTTGTATCGCGAATGGCGATTAATTCTCCATCTCTGATGGCTAGCTAATATTGAGCTCCTGCGTCAATGCTATCGTTGGAAAATATCCCTTCGAATCTTGGACTCCTTCCCACCTCCCACAATGTCTACCCAAGGCATCTTGCGCACCACTGATGCTCGGTAGAGAGTAGCCACTCGTCGTATATTCTTGCTTAATCTTTCCCGGCACATATTCTGGGAGACTTGGCAACTGATTTCGTGGCTCTGCGCCCTCCCAAAGTGGATTAGGGTAGTACATATAGCAGGGAGCATCCTCAATGTTTTTAGCTTCTTCAGCAGAAAGGGTGGGTTCCATGGGAATTTGAAGTGGCCCAGTGCGATAATGGTGGGACCGACCATCGTAAGAGCCGTAACTGTTGGAACCAGGAAGCATAGACGAAGTTCCAGACATGGTTAAATCGCCTGGAGTGCGGGATGCTCCGCCAGACGGTGTATATGAGCCGCCTCCACCAGCACCTCCGGTACCTCCTGGTCCAGAACTTGCGTTGCTGCCTCGCCGTTCGCTCTGATAATGACCAGGCGAGCGGCCGCGCACAACCATTGGTGCGGACATACGAACGGCAACTTTCACCCAGCGTTCTGATTGGTTCTGGTTATTTCCTAAATCTGCAAAAAGCTCCACCAATAGATGATAATATTGCTGAGCCGCTCTCCTTTTTCCATTGTTCGCTGTCGCATTTTTGAATTGGATGCGCTCAAAGGTCGCCTCACTTGGTGGTGTGTTTGGCGACTGGCCGAAGGCTCCATCGTACATTCCGCGTGGCCCACCACCAATTCCATTATCGCCACCATAGATATTATGCGTTGTATGTGGCCGTGGGGCCACTGCAATTCGAGGCGGCTTATCTTGTGGCCCTTTGTCTCGTTTTGGGGTGTGCTGGACCAATTCTATTGATTTTCCATCGCGCGAATCGACCACTGCAGCAATGGACATCGCAAATTGTTGTACCGCTGGCCTCATTCCGCCAGACAACAAAAGATGAGGAGTTCCATTTGGAACGATCGGTTGAAGTGTAAACGAGCAGCTCAGGGAAAAGTAATTTCTTCTGTAGCAGGTCCAATCGTTTTCTGCCATGAAAAATCCTTTGTCAATTTTTCCAAAGATTTCTGGCGTGATAATCTGTCCATCAGCCGCCTGCAAAGTATGTATGACTTCCGTTGGATTAAGAGGAGGGGTGAGTTGCCCTCCAAGCTGAGAGCCTTCCATATTCGCTGGACTGGCGAAGCCGCTGTTAGATGGTGATAATGGCACGCCTCTTACAGTTCCAGAAGTCGACGGAGATCTTGAAATTCCGTCCGTTCTTCGTAAATGTGGTGTTGCACTTGCGTATAAATCTCGTGTGCTTATTGGTGATTGTGGATGTGGTAAGGCTGGAGAGCGTGAGGGTGGTGCCATTCCAGGGGATGAGTGACTGTGCGGATAGATCATTATTATCTGTGCACAGAAATGATGGTGTATCGAAGTACTTAAAAGGGGGTGGAAGGTACGTACATGGAATTCAAGCGGGGTTTAATATCGGGCATAGAAAATAAGGACGAGCCCGGAGAAAAGTACGGGTTGCTCCCACCTGAGTACGTGGGACCGTTCAGCGATGACTGATAGGCATGCGCGTATGGAGGAGGGAAGGGGATATTGGACTGGATCGAGCTTGGTATCGTGGGCTCTATCGAGAACACAGGGCTATGAGAGGTACCAGAATCGGAACTGTAACTGAGCTATCAATCAGCCACGGGTCTACATAGCTGTAAGACCTAAAACAAATAAGGTTCTGAGGGAGCACGATCTATGGGTTGAATTTCTTCATGGCGGTAATGATGCCCAGTTGAACTGCATATGTATGACAGCCAACACAACCGTCAGTGGTACAAAATAGCGGGGACTACTCGCGTGATGCGAACCATTGCGGAAGTAAATGCGGCTTTGGCTTGATTTGAGGCTTAAGTTGTGCGACGACTGGAGGAGAACAATGACGATGTATGAGTCGTGGCATGTTCACCACATTACCAGCTTTAGCGCTGATCGCACAAGCGGTAGATGCATGCATGAATTTGAAACGGACGATAATCAGAGAGACAACTCAAAGTGTAGTGTGTGCGCCTAAATGCAAGGTTGACGAGGGGGTACATCGGGGAGAAAGCAAATGACCAACGATGTTTGGGGGTTAGACTCACCGTACATCATCTGCTGGAATTGTCATGTATCGCATCCCCATATCAGAGGGTCCTGACGGAGGATGAACAAATTCCTGTCTTGAAGAGCTGTCAGGCTCTGATTCGGATCCGACAATACACGAAGACGGATGCCCTGAATAAGTGGCTAGGTCTTGAATATTACCAGATTGAGAGCACATGAAGTGATTGAGTGTTATTTTTTGAGGTGTAAGGACTATTGAGTGATATGGTTAGCATCGGATGATATTGAAAATTCCGGAGATTTTAAGATATTGAGAAAGGTTATTGAAGAGACTGCCACGGATAAAAAGTAGAAACAAGGCAGAAACGAGGCGAACCAGAACTAGAACCAGAACCAAAATGAAAATTGAAAGGACAGTGAAAATTGGATATGTAGTGAATTGTGCCGTAAAGATGTAATTTAATAAAGTTCTTGGGGGTGTCTCTGGAAGAATGCGGATTGGATGTTAGGGGGTGGGATGCACAACGTTTTTTTTGTAGTAGATTAGGCTACTTTTCGCGCCTCTTTTGGATCTTGACATTCAATTGAGGGGATAAATGAGAGGATGAGAGGATTGGAGGATTGGAGGACTGGAAGATGGAGGGTGTGTTGATGATATTGAACGTCGTACCCGGGGAACTTCTTCCATGGAACGTTCCGTTTGACCAAATCACTGTAAGGGCCCGGCATTACACTGTATTGCTCTGCTCCGTGTTTTGTACATTGTCAGGTGTGAAATGTGAAGTGTGAAGTGTGAGGTGTGAGGTGTGAGGTGTGAGGTGTGATGCGTGAGATTTGAGGTGTGATAGTGATATTATCACCAATTGGAGGAATGGAGAATTAATACACCAGCACTAACCATTTCGCCAAAATTATCGACGACACCTCAAAATTAAACAATAGAACATTGAAACCTTTCTCTAACTTTTGGCTTTTTCAACACTTTTTTCTTGACGATATAAATAAAAAAAGAGAGCCGAAGGAAAGGTTTTCGGATGCAAATAATTTCAATTGTTTTGGTGGATAGAAGATATCCCAGCAAAAGAAGCTGAAAGCTGAGGGAGGGGGGAAGTATATTTTGCTGAGAAGAACAGAGCGGCGGTGCGGAAAAAGGATTGATGGTTTATGGTTTATACTTACTATCGTTCATTTGCAGCCTCACCCCCTTTAATTTACTTTCCACGATTAAACTTCGACGTCAAGCCTGATAGAAATAGATTGGAAAGAAGTCGACCAATCGATAATGGCGGGCGCAGAATAGGAATACTCGAAAGGAAGAAAGACGAAGACGAAGACGAAGACGATTATGAAGCCGAAGACGAAATAGGGAGATGAGTCGTCCAATATAAGACAAAACACAAACAACGGTTTGCCACCGTCGTCCCCGGAAGATTGGGGTGAACGAAGAAGGTATTGATGGAAGCTTTTTAGCGGGAGGTGGATGATATAATAGTAATGTGAGATGTGAGATGAGCAGCACCAAGACGAAATGTCTAGTACGGTAGGCGATAAATTGGGATAGGCGATAAACGATATGATATCTCTTCTCGAACTCAACTCAAGCCAAACAGTAATTTCAAAGATACAAAATCTTTTTCTTTTCCTATCCTATCCTTTTCTCTTCTTTCCTTTCCTTTCCTTTCCTTTACTTCTCTATCTCCCCTTGCCTTGTCTTGGTGGGTTCTAAAGGGTTCTCTGCTTCTTCTTTGCTATTGCTTGCCGCTCGCTGTTGGGCTGCTCGAAGCTCAAAGCTACTGTGTGTGCTTTCGCGAAATTACACTCCAAGAATGCAAAAGAGGCAATGCTGTTCCTTATTCGTCGTCTGATCACCGTATACTAATAACGCGAATGCACTGATAAAATAGGCTTGCAGGTCCCCTGTAAAATTGAAATTTGAGACCAAGGATTGGGATTGGTTATGGATCAAGTTTGATGGGGTCGTAAACCAGCCTTATCGAGAACCGAGTAAAAGACTAAGTAAGGCCTGAGAGGAGGATTGGAGTTTGGTGAGAGTGGCTGTCTTGCGCCGCTAATCTTCTCCTTTTAGGTTCTAAGAATACCCTGAAATATCCCCTGAAGGAAGAAAAAAGCCTAAAATACCCACCAAGAGTATAGTATCCAGCGAAGTTGCGCTGAAAGGGTTACTGCCGATGAGGGGCTGTCTGGGATATTCGGGGAGGGGGAGTTGAAATTGAACAGGGTCGAATCTTCCAAATAGAGTATCGAGGATATGTACTGCGACGGCCGGCTGCAATGGAGTGGTAATATGCACGAAATCGCCAGGAATATCCTCACAGTACCGTGTATTTCTCAACGTTCGGTAGGGAGATGTTGACTTTTCTGCTTGAATCTTACCTGTACCCAGTTTATTATTTCGAATCCTTACGAACAGATAATTTCTGAAAGCGGCGTCAAAAAGGTGGTGCGAAGAGATTCAAAATAAATGGGAACCTAAAGCTGCTTTGGTTTTATTTCTATAAAAGAAATCCGTCGAATGGTTTCTCTATCCTAGAAGTTTCGAGGAGATCTTTCTTGTCCAGTCGTAAGTGTATTGAGCTGCACTGCACTGCACTACACTATAACCGTATTGCCGATTTGTTTTGTTTGCTAATTGCTTCGTTTGGCCAAGCTTTTTCGCCCTTTTGGGGTTTCGCCTTGTCGCGGAAGAGCAACGGTATAGTAGCTCCGAGCTTTCGTTACTTTCGCAATCTAAGTTTTCGGGGGTGGTAGTTGGCGTCTCGTGGGGACTAGAACTAGCTTCCGATGCTGACAGCGACGGTTTAGTGCGTCCTTGATAGACTAGATGCTAATGGAGTTCCCTTAAAAACTAATGCTTGTCGATCCTCTCATTTGGGGGCTAAATCTTGAAAATAGTAGAGTAATAGCGGTCCTTGAGTAGGTAGGTCGTGCGTGTGATGTGATAAGGGGTACCCGTGTATAAGCAAGAGTAGGCCGATTATGAAAATAAACCAGATTGTTGATGCTTCATTAAGATAGGTACAGTACTGTAAAGTATGCAGGTGAAGATATGTTTGGGATAGTGGCTATGCGTGTGTGTGTATGGTTTCGAATGTCTTAACGAGGTATGAAATGGTATGTACTTTGTATGTATTGATTGTACTGTACTGTACTTTTGAAGAACTTCAACGATAAAGCAAACCGAAAAATATAATTCGAATTGAAAAATCTTTTCACCGTCTCTGTTGGATATCTTCTTCTTTTGTTTCGATGTTTGCTTCGGGGATTAATCCGATCGAGTTCAATTGAAACTATAGGACTGCGGAAAATTGCAGAAATTCTTGAGAACTAACGTACGAGAACTGTTGGATATGATGCAGTTAGCCTACGAAGCATCTCTTAGATGGACTTCCGATCAAAAGAACAAGGATAACGCGCTCGACCACACAATGCAGGAAGGATGATTTCGGGATGATGGGAATGATTTGTAGGTGAAGGAGAGGTATTATGCTCCTTCACAAGAAGGGTATAACGTGGCTGGGGGTCTCAAATGCACGGCTGATCCAATGTGCCGGTTAATGATCTAAGAAAACGATTGTGATAAAACAATGTCAATAACAATGAAGAAAGATTCATGTACTGACGGGATGAGTGAACTTTTGATTCGTTGAAGCTTGAATATATGTATGAAGGTGGCGGTATTCCAAACCTACCGCTGCAAGTTTAATTGGCAATTGATGACCCCTTGGACTTACTGCCAGAGCAAATTTGATATATGAAGTATGAATGGATGGATGTATGAATGGGTGGAAGTCGGTATCCTTGATCTTGACTTGAAACGTTCTCTGGTAACGTAATTTTATATTGACGCGAGATGATGTTGAAGGAGCAGGATCTTGCAGATTAATGATATTGATATGTATGGTATATTGCAGATTGTAGGTAGCAGACTTTCGAGGAGAGATGCTGAGATATATGATACCCAAATATTGATACTAACGCCGTCGAGTTTGGTTGGAAAGTCTCAAAGATACTTGCTGATCATTAGCACGTGGAGTAATCAATACGTCTATCTCTCCTAGCCCACATCAGCTCTTTCTCTTTCGAGCAGGTCGGCGTGATCTTTCGCTATAGCCAGTTCCAATCTTCTGGAACTGGATTTAACGTTACCAAAGCCGGAGATACCGAAATATACTCGTACAAAGTCTGAATCAATAAAGCTTCCGGGTGAACAGAACGTTGCGCAAGATCAAGGGCAAAATGATAGTGGTTTCTCGAAATCGACTAAGATTTTGATAGGAAGGACTCGAGCATGTTAGCTCCCTTTAAGTTTTAAGTGATAAGCAACACAAGATATAAGATCTAACTGAAGATCAATGTCGATAGTCCAAGGCGAAGTCTTTGAACTTAGATGAGAGCCAATAAAACATCTAAAGTTCGAGGTAAAGCAACAAGCCGTGACGACCTTCCTTTGCATTTTGAAAACTGATCCTTGAATTGGGGGTTCTTTCGACGCAGGAACACAATATCTAATTGATGAAAGTCTATCTAGATTGGGTAGAGCACGTCCGTGAATGATCTACCAGATCTGAGTTATCATATCCACCAGGTACCGCGGAACGAGAGCCTCACAGAATTTCCTTTTTCTGCAAATCATCAGCGGCGCGCGAGGAAGGATCAAGTTAGTTAATCTTAAGGCAAAATAATCTTACAATGAATTTTAAGCAAGGTAAGTCATCCGTAATCCGTATGTACCAAGGTAGCTAAGACCTGATGTGCATATTGAAGCGAGAATTAATCATTGGCCAATAGGGGATGCATTTATGCCAGAGCTTTTTACAAGCTATGATTATCAAAATGCGCCATTATAACGATTTCAATATATCTACTCCCTGTTAAATCGAAGGGAGATGCAGCTCAAAACCAATACCATTCCCTCATTTCTTTTCCGGGAAAAGGGTGGAAACTTTCAACCTGTTGTGACACTACAATATTAAGCGTTAGGGTTGTTTTGAAGGCTGCAGGTGAGTCAAGCATCTTTGCTTTCATTGGAGATGAGAATATGAGATAGGTTGAAGTTGCCTGTTCCTGCTACCAAATTTGGAAATTTTCTTTCGCGAAAATTTATTAGTTTGGAGGAGTCGAACTTAGGAGTTTGCGGATTTACCCCTAGCTTCTTTTCAAGGTTCAAGGTCCAATTCAAATTTATACTATCGCACATTTTTCAGACGCTACTACACTACATTATAATACACTGCAATACACTATACTTTCAGGGCTTAAAAGATGCGACGGCGCAATCAACTAACGACACTTACTTGAGTAGCTCACAAAAACTAACTGGAGTTCACTTATTCCCAAATTTAAATTCAAAAAAAGGGCCTTCTACTATCATGGTGACATGGTACCATGAAAGCTTTACGGAGTTTATTTTCTCAGCCCCTGATAGATAGTTATCGTTGATATCAGAAAAAAAAGAGTCAATTAAAATCCTTCATCGGACGGCAGTGGCTTGTCTTTAGTCTACAACCTAGGGACATTTAGATACATTTCGATAGATTACCTTGATATCAGAGATACACCCACGCTTTCTATTATCGTGCCCTCGACTCTAACTGACCGAGTCAAATGGTTTAGTAATAGGGCATAGCTGCAACTTCCGTCCATAGGTAGATATATCAGCTGCTTCCCTGGGCTGCGCCATGTTTGACATTTTTGACACTTCTTAGCCGAAGATTGAAGTATAACTTAGAAATACTTTTACTCATTCGCTTGCACCTCCTAACTTGATCCTCCTTAGTGAGATTAAACTAGGAAGACGAACTTACTTTGATAAAGTAAATCATTATAAGCCTTTGTAAATAATGCTTGCCCCGGACGGAGCTACACTAAGTCCTGATGCGAGATGCAATGTGCCATACTTTCTTCTTCAATATTAGCGACAAGGTCTTACACTTCAATTCAAGCCATAGGCGGGGAATTCCCATGGCGTCTGTTGTCATCTTCGATCTCAAAATCAATGAACGTTCATCGTATGTACACATTCCTATCAATACCTGAATATCATAGAGATTTTCTTCAAGGATTGAAGACATATATCGTAAGGGTTTTTTTTACGTGAGGTTTTGATATCCAAGCTACCTGTGCCAATGACTTTAATTTAAGGGCTTACGAAACCATGTCGGTGCATGATGATCCATATCCATCTCTCCCGCGTAGACTTTAGGTTTCGTGGCGTATCAGACAGTATAAAGAAAGAAAAAAGCAAACTGAAGGACAAGAGCAACCAAGGTAATCACTATCACACTTCAGGGTTTAATCACCCACTACCTACAATATGCCTTTTCGTTTTCTTCACGCATAGAAATCTCGTATTCTAGAGATCGTTATTATGGACAAGCCGACCAACAGACCAGCAGCTAAGGCTATATACAAAAAGGATACCGCGCCGATATTTGGTCACGCACATACAATATCTGCATGGAGGAGGATACTCGCTGCACGAAACCGGAACACGCCTCCCCTCCAATCACGTGAATTCGCCCCCTTTTGCCCCCTCTCCCCCTCTTAACTGCGCAAATGCACAACACTGGACCAAAGAAATTGCATTTCCTTTTTTTTTTCAGCCAAATGCATTCAAAATTACCAAATCAAAAAGCTTCATTTCGAACCCATCTAGACTTGGATCAGGACTCCTCCATTTCATTTTCAACCTCCTGTTGCATACGGCCTAGAGTGTTTCGAGTCCATGTGCTTTTTGAGAAATCCAAGATCACCGGCGGAGTTATCGATCTTTGTTGAAAAAGTCAGAGCAAGGTTAAGGATATCTGCTTGTCATTGATTCGTTGAGGAGGAAATGACAAGCTAGAGCAAAAGATCCGCGAACCCCAGTCTGAAAAGGTAGTAAGTATACCATCAAAAGTAATTTGTCGGCTCGGGCCGTATTCATCTCAACGGTATTGGAATATGAGATATGATTTTCAAAACAAAGAGAGAGTAAGTTGCTGTCTAATAAGTTTTTTTTCAATTGACTCCATTGTGAGATCTCAAGCTTCTCTTGAGGAATCAAGTTCTATCATCTATACCCTTCCCAAAACCATTCTTCACAAGAATAAACGTTTCACGGCAGCGGCACTGTCGTGTTCAATTGTGTGGTGGTATTGTGTGGTGGTATGCGATCTCTGTGCCATGTGATAAATCGCTCCCGCTCGAGACAGAAACACCCCAGGTTGCACATCCAATTCCGGAGACAGCCAATTAAGGAACGTATTCACATTTACAAGAAAGATGCAATCTCTATGTTTCTCAACAAAAAAACTCTCATTCCTTGCTCTTTTCTTTCGTTTTGATTGGAAACTAACCAACGGTTGCACATGGTTATTCTGATGTGCCGTTGATTGGAATTAGGTTTCGGCTTCGGCTTCGCCAGGACTAGGTCTAGAGATAACTAAGAAGGAAGAATGAGCAATTTGTGGCTTGCTTCTCAATATAACGTCGATGAGGTGGGTAGGGTAGTATAAGTACCGTAGTCAAAATCGAATTTGGAGATGCAACAAGGTCATTGTTGCTTTCTCCCCATGATTTAGGAACTTTATTGTTATGAACAGGGAAGATTAACGAGGAATGAATCAATATCGGGAAATGTTTGCTTTAGCGAGGGAAGCAATGGTGTGCATCCGGACGGTCACTGGCCAGGGATATGACTAGGTAAGCAGAATTACAATATTTTAAAACTGTGTGGTCTTATATTATTGTATAAAATCGGGTCAATAGATGCGCTGCTGCATAGTGCATAAATGAAAAGTATTGGTAAGGGAATAGTCAGATAGGTCCTACGATATAACGATATATGGTTAATACATTGCGTTCATTACTCCGTCAATCCTTGTCAATATCGTATTATTAAGTTGGGATTATGCGGGGTCATCTAGAAGACATAGACGGAAGGTAATGAGATCTCTCCATCGTATGATTACTTTGAATGATAACTTGTAGAAATCAATTCTCAAGTATTATGTTTAGTACCCAGAACATGTTAGGTTCAGTATGTTAACATAGTTGGTACAAGCTCATCGATGTCGCCTAATTGTTGATTCACCCCTTCATCACAAATATACTCGAGTATTTCTCTTCGATTTGATTGATCTCTACCATACTCACATGCTCATGGCAAAATCCCAGCAATATTCCTGTACGCTCCAGCCTTACCTCTTCTGATTCTAAAGTTTAGAACGACCATACTAAAAGAGTATTGGTGTCCGTCCAATCATCTCCACTCTTTCTTACTTTCCTTCTTCCAGTTCAGTTGTTGTTCTCTTCTTGTTCTATTCAATCCTTCGTTTCCAGATAAGATCAACTGTGATAATCTTCCATCCCGAAACCTTTTTCTTGATCCCTCTAGATTTTATCACAATATGTACATCATCTGGATCAAAAAACGCGAGGTCATGTCACTATGAGTGATATTCATGATGATCTGTAATTTGATCTCACGAATGCTAATTGTCAGTTTCTTCGCCCCGCCGCTACCCATACCAACATCAGGAATCCCGAACAATGGATTCATACTTCCATCTCTTTTCGGGTTCTAACCTAAATATCCCGGAATGTGGGACCGTTTTTTTTTGACATCCACCTTAATCCGAGTCTCCGGTTTCGGGTCCAGAGTCTCGGTTTGTCTTCATTTTCTGTGCCGCCTTTCCATAAATCGATGGTACCAAGTTAGTTGTCGGTCTACTTATAAGGTATGAGACATTGTAGTCTCAAGATAACAACCAATATACATACATACACATACAAGTTCGATTCATTAGATACGAGATAAAGTAACGTAAAGCTGGTAAAGTATCAGTATACCAACCATTAAGCATCTCTCCCTCGTTCCCCACTGATCACCCACCATTCTCGTCATAACAATCAAACCACTACCATTCTTCAGCGAGATGGCGATGTACAGATCTCCGTCAATATCTCATCCTGTCCCTTCCTCTTTCCTCAAAACAACCAACGTTACGCAACATACAGCCGCATGACCAGAGGCAACACAAAATTTGGAACTAAAGAGCCACCCAGCCAGTGATCGTCAACGTCGGAGCTGGAGTCCGACTCCCATGGGATTTCGGTTGAATCCCGTTTTGTTGGTGCATGGATTTTCGGATTCGCTTTCTGTGCTATCACGATTGCTGGGAGAATCTGAGAAAAAAGTAAAAGAAGAGAGGAAATCTTGATTTTTGGAAAAGAATGGGATGTTGCTTTGGCCTTCCGATTTGTTCAATCGCAATGAGGAAGAAATTTCTGCAATGCGGGTGTGCTGCTGCAACCTTTACTTTTGGGCGCAATTGGGGAGAGATAGGGAATGAAAATGTTGCGAGGAGTCAAAGGTTTTCGTGATGAAATGGTATGATTGGTGGCGTCAAATTGAGTTGAGGTTCTTTCACACTGATAATCGTATTTCAATGGTTGGGGTTAGTGTCGGGCTGAGACCTCACTTCGGAACTGGACACAATTGAGATCATACAATTCATATGTTACAAGGTCTCCTATCTAGATTGAATGGATACGAGAATGATCATAATCCATGAATATGGTATAGTTGGGCGGAGGATTGGGAATATCGAAATTGGGGGTCAGGCCAAGGAAGGCTAAGGATGATTTCGTTTTGGTAAGACCAGCCTCATTGCATCTCACGGTATCTACCTTGCCGCTTGTCTAGCGTTGCCGCTGTGCAGGGTATTGGTTCGTATGACTTTAATTCAGGTTGAAGTTGGAGTGGGGGTCTAAATCATCAATCGCGTCAGGAGTGTCAGGTGGGTGTTCTCCGGGATCTTACTGCAATCTCAACCCCGTTCTTCATCCATCTTCTACTCTTAACAATCACCATTACTAACGGAGATATCTCCTTGCGCAAACGTGTTGGGTGACTCAACGTCATGCATATGTGTATGCTTAAGCAAAGGCAAGGCGCAAGGCAAGGCACCATGAAGTGTTCAAGGTCTAAGTCGCTAGGTGAACATACATACTACTGCCTATTCTATACAGCTCGTCAAGGTAAACAATCACATGCCACTTCCCTATGCTTCTCTCCCCCTACCTGGAAATCCATGGCATAGCATACTCAAACCCTACTCCCCAATAGAAGGTAGGGAAAGACTCTAGTGCGCCTACATGTTTGCTTCATGCGTGAAGCCCGAGCCCAATATCTCGGATCCTCTACACTGAACCTATAACCTGAGTCGGCATAACAATAGCATCATCCTGGCAAAACAAACAATCGAGACAAAACAAGACAAGACATGCTGGCTTGCAGCATTTCTTTGGCACCTGGGCCGAGTACGGCAACTGTACAGTAAAAGAAATTACCCTAATGCAAATGTATGTACATGCACGTGTGCGTGTCAGAACTATATTCAATGAATGAAGCAAAGCAATTTCCTATCTCATCATTCCACTACTGAAATGGAATATCCAGGGATAGTTCTGGGTGGAGTGGCTAAACCACTTTTGAGAATCCATCCCGGGGTTTCACAAGGCTGATTTACTTCCGGTTTGGGTGGGTTGGGTCAAGAGGTGAAAAGAGATGAGGATGCAGGCGTGCTCATGAATGTTTCTTATTAGTTGATCATAGTGAGGTAATGAGTAGGTGGGTGAAAAAATGATGTGATCAGGTTAAAGTCCAAGGCGTGGAAGCCAAAGCTGGGATATCGTATCGTATGTTAGACAAAGACAAGCAGAAAGAGATGAGATGGCGGTAGGGATATCTGAGAGATTGATGACGAAGAACTGGTGGGGGAATAAGTGGTGTGTTGTACTAGAAGAGTGTTCGAATCTTTTCACTGGCTTCTTTACTTTACTTCATGAGTCTTCTGAAAACTAGTTTCTGCAGTTTCCCATGTTGATTTTGCCATGAATAGATGGTGTTGAACAAAGCACCACCTGGCTCATCTACCATAAGCTTTCGGGACTCGAGTATATTTCAAGTGACACTGGCACAAAGGATTCGTGACCTAGGTCAATCTGATATGATGCACTCAGTGGCACCTTAAGCTTTCTCTAACTCCAAGCTTCAACCAACTTGTGATTTGTATGTCCAATTAAGGTTCTCGCACTACCACAATAGCGCAGATCCCCCATTCTTAAGCATCCCAGTACATACCTGTGCTGACCAGCTTGTTCAAGCCCGCACCATCAATACGCTAATGGATCTCGGCACTAATGCCGATATTATACTATGACTTGAGTTCAAAAAACTTGGATTGATATCGCGTAATCCTTTCTGCTGTCGCAACTTGATGTGTGGAGCGTTGAAATCTAAAGACACGAATCATTTTCGACAGAAAACTTCAAGACTCGATGGTGGGACGTCACTTGCAAGGTACATCCTTTCATCTTTGGGCAAGTCTTTTCGACTCTCCGCCTTTCAGCATCTCTGCGCCCCACACCGAGGCCAGTCCAAGCCTTAGACTCCAAATTAACCTTCCCCAACTCTCCTAGCTAAACGCTACCCGTCAACAGCTAACTCCGCTTCTACACAGCCCCCTTGCCCCTTGATGTTTGGTTCGTCCTCTCGCAGAAGCGAAGTCGCAAATGCGTATAGATTTTCTTGCCGCTAGTTTGTTGATAAGCTATTACGCTGAAGTCATTTCATCACTTTCTACGTTTTGCAATTGCTACTTGTTTTCAGCGGGGACCTCTCTGTTTCGGAGATGGAGATAAAAAGGAGATAAGGGAGTTAAAGGGGATGAACCATGGGTCCAAGCCCCAGGGTCTGTAGATTGATAGTATTTGATACTAAGGAGTCGAATAGAGCGATGGGAGTTAAGCGTCGGATGGAACTTGATGAATCGAGAGAAAATTAAGGACATGAACGGGGCCGTCTGCGGAGAGAACACGGGGTTGAGATAAAGTGTAGAGTCATTGATGAGGTCAAACCGATCTTGATCAATTTGAACATTGACGGTTCTTGAGCAGGGACTACGGTTAGATTAGCTGAAGCGTAGGTTTTGTGACTGGATTTGAAGATCACCACTTCTTCAAATCCGGATAATTACAATACTTTGAGAGCTTTCATGATAATCATTGTCGTCGTCGATTTTTTCACATTCCAATGTATGTAAATTTGTTGTCTATCTAGCTCTAGAATTCTTCCTTCAATTTTGATGTCTCTTCTCTTCGTTGCGTCATCTTCCCTCGAAACCGGTCAAGTATTTATCTGTAAGTGGATGCTGTCAGTCCTGTCAGTCGTGTGAGGATTTATCTTGCTAGATAATCTCATTTAATCTCATCCCACATCTTGTCCCGGGTGTCGGTGGAACGATGAAAGTTCAGATGGGAATCAAAGCAGCAGATATACTCGAGTAGCTCCGACAACTAGAACAATCTAGGCGTCGAATTATACAGTTTCATACATCAGATGAAATTTGATGACACAAGGGAAGGTGACTGCGCTGTTCAATTGTTCTTCCTGTATAGTATATGGCCTTATTCCTAATGCTCTGGGATTACGACAAGATAATCTTTTGCATCCAACGTATCTTAGATGCTCCAGGGAGCGATATGATGCTGAGCCAGAACCACAGCGTCGTATGTTCAGGGCGTTCAATAGACCGGACAAGCAGAATAGATGTGAAAGCTTTCAATGTTCGAAATATGAGTAGCCTTTGAATACAGCTGGATATTCAAATGAATTGGTTATCTGAAAGGGATTCGATAGTCAGGGACCCATTATCGAACTGCAGTTCGAACTACTGGAAATCCTGCCCAGTTTTTGTCTTCGGTATGAAGAGATGTAATATAGACACTTCAATTGATTATCTATACTCGTTGTCCTATATACAATTACGCCATCTTGATAACCATCATCTACCCATCCGTGTATTTCGTTTATAACCAATGCCATACCAATGATCCAAATGCCATCTAATGCCTAACTGACTACCTAACCCTAAGACTCCCAAGCACTATTGGCGATCGCCGTTGCCAAATCATCATTCCAATTTCTAGCAGCAGCACCCCGAACAATCGGTTCAGCAGCCTCTTGAATAAGAGCCCTCGACCTAACACCATTGATGTTCGGGTCAATAATGAGATCCATCCACTGTAACCCTTTGCTTTTCCTCATCCTATTTATGTGATTCTTCACTTTCAACCCATCAGATATAGCCTTCTTAATTACACATTTTTCTTTTTCGGACCACCCTTCAAAATCCGGTATCTCGAGGTCGGGGCCATCTCCTTTCATCCCACTTCTCAATATCAAAGTGCCCAATCTTCTCCACTGATTACCCCAATCCACACCATTCGCGTCCGCCAACGCTAATATCCATTCTGAACAGCCTTCCAGATCCAGATACTCGAGTCCATAAACGCCATTTGCCAATTTCTTCAACACCAGTGCCGATTCCGAAAAGTCGTCATCAAGAGTCCGTGAATAGATATTACTAGCACCATACTGAATATCTCTTCTTCCAGGAATTGGTGACTCAAAAACAGTCGTATTTGAGTTTGGAGCGAGTGAAGGAGGGGGCCAGTAGGCGAGTGAGAGATGAGTAAGGGTTCGGATATGGGGCGTGAGAGCAAGAAGACGTGACCAAGAGATTGAAGGCGGAGGATGAGAAAGCGACAAGTGAGTGAGATGTGGAAGGGTTGCGGGCAAAGATCGAGGTATTGAATCTTTGTTGAAAGCGGTAGTCGTAAGAAAGGTTGAGAGCTGTTTCAAGCTGACGGATCTCCCTATTGAACCACCAAGATCGAGGCGAAAGAAGTCATCATTATTCCCTCTAGCGAACCTCCCATCAACTTCTTCTTCCCAATCCTCTGTCTCCTCTTGGATCCGTTCTCGTGCTGCACAAGCACCATCCGTAGCGCTTTCCTCCAGCACCGGCAAAGTCAGCAAGCTTTTAAATTCTTGAATTCCGACGCCTTCCTCCGGCCCATAAACAGCAATGTAACTCAGCAGCCCCATCCTCAAACCCACCGGCAACATTGCCAGATTATTTGACTCATAGACACTCATGTTTTCCCAGTCCCTGGCCAAACCCCTTAAACACATCTCTAGCAAACTCCTTCCCCCATTTCGCCCACTCCCATTTGTGTCATCACCCAGACCAGGAAAATGCCCGACCCCTCTTGGGAATAACCGCCCCTCTCCTCCATTTTGCTGTAAGCGGAATCGCCTTCGGACGTCAGCAGGCGTGTGCCTAGTTCCTTCTAGCCAACTTCTGGGTGGCGCGGGACCAGCAGGTATGCGTCGCCCATTGGCATCGAGACGCCGGTTGTGGACGGGTCTGCGGGGAGTAGGCGAGGGAGTTTCGGGATGGGAGAGGAGATGGCGGATTTGAGGAGGGAGGGTATGGGTGGAGGGACTGAGCGAAGAAGCGGCGCGAAGGTGTTCGGTGGGAGATATACCGATTCTGCGGGCGGAGTTTATTAAATCATTTACTGACGGAACATTGTTATCTGTTGCACAATGCGCGCATTAGTTGAAAGATCAATGGGAGGGTGGCGGGGTACAATGAGGGCTGTTCGACATGATGGACGTACTTTGCGATGTCGAAGCAGAAGAAGAAGCGCTAGAATTGAGTGACGGATGAACTGTACTGGCAGGTTTCGAATAGTGTGATGTAAATCGTTTCTTAGGCATGAATAATACGTCTTGTGGTTTTATTTACTCGAGTATTTATTGTTTGCAATTTAAAGAAGTTCAATGAAATATAAGGTGCTCCAGCATGATGCAACTTGGAGTTTCGGCGCCTAAAACATGCCTATGGAATAAGCATCCTTCAGTGAGTCATATCACGCCAAATAGGCGAGATTGATGAAGGAGTACGGGTAAATGATAGGGGGTGTTGGTTTTATTTTTAATGACCTTGCTACTGATATAGATGGAGTCATACTGTACTATTCTTACCGTTAATTAATGTTTTGTTGTGTGGATAGATTGAATTGAGGACAGTCATCGAAAATGCCGACTCAAGTCAAAGTATCTCACTCTCTCACTCTCTCACTCATCTCATCTTGATCTTTACAATCTTTTTTGTACTCATAAATTAGGCTGTACTCCTTCTTATATCGAATTCTCATCATGGGATAGAGCAGAGCCTTTAAACTTGGGGATCACGATGATTTGCATTCCAAAGAATACTGGTCTAGTGGCCACATCATGCCGACTTTCTATCATATCAGATCTTGGAGGATCAACCGCTTTCTAATTCGGTAATAAGTTGTATATCATACTACGACTATTACTGCAGTTGCTCGCGAGTGTGAGGAAATCCCCTGGTATTAAGTGTCTTGCTTGGGCTTGTGTCAGTCCCCTGTGGACCATCCTTTGGCATTCAAATATATTCCTCAACGCCG